>JALLPC010000129.1:0-17035 GCA_036940045.1 Stephanocyclus meneghinianus | reverse complement strand
GTGAAGAAGTGAAATTGTCATGGAAGATACAGAATACATGGTGGCGCAATTTTTGAGTGGTTGAGAATATTCAATTTCACAGTGGAATTCATACGAAAGTATGCATTGAGAGAGTCACCGGACATAAAGCTGAAAATAGAAACCGGGAAATCAAAATAGCAACAGTTGCCAAAAAGTATCAAAAAGTGAACCGTCAAAAAAATAGCAACAGTGAGAAAATTTTTGGCAACCTTAAGCGATTCTCACCGTGACTGCGATGGCAAAGTGAGCCCGAGGGTTGCTATCCCGGCGAAGTTGGGATAGAAAATGCAAAATTGCAACCGTGGCTGAAATTGTAGTATCTACCATTATTTTTTTCTGTTTTCATTTCACAAAAGCACGTGTGATGGACACACTTTACAGAACCTCAGGACATTGGGTGAGGCTGGCACAGCATTACTTACAATAGTAATTAGCGTGCTATGATATGTGTATTACACCCTGGCATGATATTAAGTGTGGTATTAGAAGCTGCAGTTATTGGGCACCTAAAACGAAAGCTTATTCAATGAGATGTATCTACATGTAAGCTATTTTCATAAACAAAGTTTGTCATAAAAAACAAATTTCCCAATATAAGACCCCTAAGAGAACAAGACAATGGACCACTGGAAATAATACACAAGGTAAACCTACAGCTTCACCCATTATTCCCCCAAACCCCAAGTTTATTTACTGCGGCGCATCCCCCTCGCCAGAAGCAATACGGACTCCATTCGGTAGCATACAAGAACGCGCAACATTTTCAAACACCTTCTCAATCTCAGAAGCGCAGCGAGTAAAAGGGTGGCTCCAGAACTGATACTTTTGGTTTTTGATCAACTCAATGAAGGTGATCAACAAACCCCACTACAACAAGTAAGTTACAGAAGCTTGAAGATGAGGACAGAGATGGAAGCAAGTATTGAGAATGATTAAGATCGGAAACTTACAGGATGGGGGCGTTGAGTAATGAGGCGCTCCAACAAGACCCTAGTCACTTGCTCCTTGACACCTTCATCTTGTGTTTCATTGAAGAGGAAGAGCATAACACACGAGAAGTAATGTGTATGACTAGACGGGTATCGAAGCTGATTAGCGATGGCGTTGAGGCTAATGTACCTTGCATGATCATCGCATTCCATCAAATTCTGAAAGACTTCCATTTCAGGAGTGTGGCCAAGACTGGAAGCAATTTGATTATTTTGGAGGCGAGCAAGACCTTGCATGCCAACATACAAGACGAGAGAGTTCACTTTTGGGGCATCCAGCTCGTTTTTCCCATCTTTGCGAAGCAACGGAATCATTTTTGCGAGGAAGTCTGCAGGTTGCTGGTTTCGAAGGTAGCCATCCAACTCAGCCTTGAATCCCGTCAGAGGCCCAATGACATTCGATAAAATGACAGGGCTTTGAGAAATCTCAGGGAGGCGATCGATTTTGAAGTTGCGAGAAATTGGATCATGGAGAGGGATACCTTTTGGAATCGCAGAGAGAACTAGATTTCTGAGTTGCACGCAGTTCTCTGGGATGATATTGCAGAAGGACAGGTGGTATGCTGCAAGGAACGTAGGAAAGTCATGTACAAGCATCAAGATCACACGAAGAGCTCCGTCGTAGTACTTCTTTGTTGCCTCGGTAAGCTCAACCTTGCGCAAATGGGGCTCTAGAAAAAGGAGTAAATCTATCATAAGTTGGTGCATCATTCCCCAGCCCTTCTGCTCCTTCAAAAGAAGAAGATTGGATAGGAACATACGATGCGAAATCAATTCCAGCCAAGCAAATGAAAAACCTGTTTGACAACGAAAATGCTCGGTCAGATGCAGGGTAGAAACAGAAGCTGCATGATAAGTACAAGGGATATGCATACCTGGCACGACAAGAGGTTGAATGACATGGAATGCGCTTCCAAAAATGTTAACGATTCCAGATTTGATTGGATCCAACGCAGGATTTGGTAAGTTCAGCTCGTAAACTAAGTCTAGTAACAAACGAAACCATGGCCTTTGATCCCAAACAACATTAGGATCACGCTCTGAGTTTTCGTAGTTTGTGACCAAGGAGCGTGTGATCACACCGAGGACTTTGTTGAGGAAGGTAAGCCTCTGTTGGGATACCTGTTCTGCCGGACCACCACCGTTCATGTACCTGACAAGATAGGACATCAACTTTGCGGAACCATCAATTGCATTATAGTTGAGAATTTTCCCGGAATCAGCGGCAGCATTCTTCGCACAGGACTCAGTCACGACGTCAGCCGTAAGACGCAAAAAGCGTTCGGTTTGGTCATCATTCAATCCAACACCAAATTGCTGCTGCAAACGCTGAAGAAACTGGGCCAAAATCTTATCATTACTCGGAGCATCATTCTGAATACGAAGCCAGTTTACGAGAATGTCAGTAACTAGCTGCTTTGCATTAGGAGGATCCTTACAGGCAAAGTTTTGTGAAGCCTTCGCTATGGCCAGCGGGGCATCAATGAGCTGCTTCAAAGACACCTGAGACATGCTGCTGCTCTCTTCGTACGATTGCTGAGCAATACCAGTTTTCGATTTGGCCTCACCACTAGAAAGTCTTCGAGACTCGGCCGAATCAGTATCACCCCGAAGTTCCTCGAGGAGACGTGAGGCTGCCTTGTGAAATGTTTGGTTGGTTTCGAGTTTCAAAGGAGCTTTCTCTTCGGCGATATTCTGAATGACTCCGATCATCCTGGGCATCTTTGCTGCGGGGACAATGTTCTCCAAGACAGCAGTCCTTGCGAAGAGGAACAAAAACTCCAGCCAAACAACGTCTCGCCCCTCATCCGCATTTCTAGCTAGGTACGCGTCAAGGATTTCAATCGGAATAAGCTCACTGCGGACAAGAAGCAAAAGGACAGTCCGATGCAACTTGCGCTGCTGGTCCGTTTTAGTTGGAGCATACGTTGCCCAGGTGCCCATGTCCCGTCCCAGCTGAGGGCAAATCTTATTAAGCATTTCAAGCAAGGCCACCAACGCTTCCAATCTAAGCCGCTCTGTTAGATTGACTTCATACAGACGCTTGAAAATACCTTGTGAAAAACTTAATATAGCATCAGTCTCCGTTGAGCTCAGTGAACGAGAATCGTCTGACGGGGTCAAAACACGTGGGATAGCAGCAATGAGTTGCTTGATCTCATGATCGGGAGGGATCATTGCTAAACTAATTTCCTGGGCGCGATGACCTGCTGTGTTCAAAAGTGTTGTAACCGAACTATCGAGTTTCATAGAGATGGCCGATATCGCATTGAGGTTAAGCTGACCAGATGATGCCAGGGAAGTTCCAGACTCTTCACCGGCCTGGACTGTGCCTGAGGGATCTGCTTCAGAAGAAATGTGACTGTCGGGTTGGGTTGAAGGAGCAGGCTGGCGAGGAACCCTCTGGAATGCGTCATAAACAAGTAGCTGTCCAGGGTGCAAGCCACCTGGTTTGGGTCGAAGGGGATCCGGCAAAGCCTTAGGGTATCTCTGGCTTTCGTTATGAAAGATGGACATATCATAGTACGGCTGGCCAGTTTGCTCACGATGTTTTTTACGCAAAGAGAGAGCCGGGGTGAGAGCGTCGTCCATGTCACGTACGGCCTTCTCCGTTGCCGCCTTTTCAATCAGCATGCACCCCAACTCAAGATTCTCAGTGGAGCAAATCGCTACACACTGATCCATGGCATTTTGCTCGGGCTCGCTAAGTTGAACTTGCGCAGAAGAGCTTCCGGGGGCGTTATTGATGGCAGCATTGAGGAGCTGACGAAGATGAGAAGAAATGCTAGTATGAAGCGGCTCACGACATGTGACAAGAGCGAGACTACCCGCAAGGTTTGCTACCATCAACTGAGCTGCCTTGCGCATTTTATTCTCGTCACTTTCCATGGCAAAGTCTTTGGTGACAATGGCTTTCGTGGTGATACATGCAATAGACACACTTCTCTCAACAACTGGTTGGATGATTTCGCGAATGGCTCGGTCAACGGCGATGGGAACAGAGCGCTTAAGAACCTCAGAGGTAACGTTGGAAGCAAGTGGACCTCCCTGAATCTGATGGAACAATTGGGTGAGGTTAGGGTTGACATTCACATAGGCAGCAAGGTTTGGAATGACCGTCTGCTGCTCATTCTGTGATCCGCTATCCGACACTGCGTCGGACTTGACAGTATCACCACTTGTGGATGCAGCACTGGACTTGTCCGGACTCGCCAGCATGGAATTAGCCGCGGCAAGTGCCATTCCCTGCCCAGCAGCTTTGGATGGAGTCGACGCTGCCCCTACGAGTGATCCGGACTGTTGACTTTTCAAGTTGAAATCTGGATTTTTCTCCTTTACGGGAGGGATCCGCTTAGAAAGATCTGAATTACGCATCGGAATGTCCTCCAATTTGAGACCCAAGTTTTTGCACAACACCTCAACTTCGAATTTGATGTTCATTTTCAAGTCATCCACATTGTACAACGCACGAAAAACACTCAAAAGACCCATTAGCCAAGGGTTGGGAGGGCAAAACACGGTGGAGTTCTTCGCGCCCTCGAGAATCTTGGCCACGAATGGAGTGACGGCAATCAACATACCAGTCTCGTAACCTTGAAATAGCAACTCTTTGCAATCCAACATGATTTGCAGGATAGGACGGTTTCGAGCAAGAGTGATCTGGCCTAACCAGCTTCCGAGATTTTTCAATAAACTGCGTTCTGAGGTCGATGTAGTAATCTTCTGCGAACGCAGCAATTTACCAACGTTGATATAGACACTGGATAAAATTGCCTCAACCAGGCCTTTCCCGTAATCACCAAGGTTGTCAAGAAAGCTGAGGTAGAGGGAGTGGAAGTTTGGCTGAGTGCTGATTCGCTTCACCACCAAGTAATTTCCGAGCCAACCAAAGTACTTAGACTCCAACATATCTCTTAAATCAAGAGATTTTTGCTCCACGTTTGACATGGCAAGATTATTAATGAGAAATTGAACTCTATCCAGTAATGCATCTGGCGGAGCTTCGTTCTGGGAGTCACTTGACTCAGCTGGTGCATTTACTGCACGTCCTAACCCAGGGCCAAACACCGCTTTTTTTGGTTTCTGGTCTTTCAAGGTCATTACGGGGGCTGGGATCTCGATCCTGCTCGGAGCACCTCCACCAACACCTTTTCCACCAGTGCCCACACCAAGAGCCAAAGAGGATGAAGTGTTTCCACTTATAGCTCCGCTTATTAGACCGCCCACGCTAGGCACCACTGACGGCTGAGTCCTGGGCACAGTGATCTCTCCTCCAAGAATACTTGAAGAACTCGGAGCTGGCGCACTGATGCTTTTATTCTCGTCCCCACTTCCAACTGTTCTTCCAGACGAATCGTACGTTGGCGCGGTAGGGCCAGTAGATGCGGATGCTTGACTGTGATTGTCCACCATCTCGCCTTCTATTTCAGACACCAACTGGGCATACGTTTCGCGCAAATGTGGGATCTGCACAATGTGAGAACAGTATTGAGGCCATTCATGCAATCGCTCCTTAAACTGTTCCAACGCAAACATTCCGAACCGAAACATTTTCCCACTTTGAGGACTCGACGTGGGAGGCTTGCGCAGAGCTTCAAGGACGTATCGTAATGCAATGCCAAGGGTTATGCTGCTAACAAGCTGCTCTTTGATCAAAAGACCAAACAAAATTCCGGTAATACGGAGTTCTTTCTCTGGGTACTTTGAGAAGAATCTGTATTCGTCAAAAAGATTATGAATCATGCAAGCGAAAATGTCATTCTCCCGAGAGCTTCCTGATGTCTTGAACCTCTTGAGCATCTCGACAACTTCCCTCGCACTTTGTTCTGATGTGTATATCTTTTGAAAATAGGAATTGGCCATTTCCTCGATATCATCTTGATTTGCAGATGAAAGATTATTTGTGGGTGCATCGAGGGCAGGCTGGTTAGATACTGAATTGGTCAGGTTGGGATGCTCCCTGAGACATGCATCGGCCAACGCCTTAATACTGGAGCCGATCGTTGTAACTTTGCCAGTATTTGGATCAGAGCCAGCACCCGGGATGGCACTAGCGAGAGTATCCTTGTCGAGTGTCACCAGGAACTGAAGACACGTGGCGAGATTTTCAATGCTGATAAGTGGCTTCGTCCTTCGTGGTGCCGCCTGAGCAAAGTTCTTGCCAAGATACAACGTTAGAGAAACCGCAATCATAGCTTTGTTCAAGCCTGCCNCTTGAAATTCAAGAGACTCCTATCAGTGCTCCTGCTGTCACTAAGTGTTCAAGCACATCAGAAAATATGCAAAAGCTGCAACAAACCTGCCTTCTCCATTTTGTCCATCAACCACGGTTGGAGTTGCAGCATATCATTGTCGGCCATGACGAAGGCGACGGTGAAGCTAAACTCCGCATCTTTGTTACTATTGAGAATAGTCCCAATTGCCGTCTCCGGACTGGGCAACACTCGCACCACGCCAATAATATGAACCACGGTATTGTAGCGAACCTGCGACGACTCATTCGCCGTGCTCCTCCATGCCTCGATACACGCGGACAACACTGTATTTGAAGAAATCTCCCACAATCGTCGCAATGCGCCCGGCCCATTCCTCACGACATGCTGAGTACTCGGCCGAAAAAATAGAGGAATTAACTCCCTCATCAATTCGCTTTTCAATCCCATGGCAGCACTGGCATTCGCCTTGGCTTCCTCGCTATATTGATCGGAAGCCACACTCGCCGCCACTGTAAGCTGAAGACGAACTAATGCACACAAGATGATTTCCGGACAGCTCAACAATCCCACCACAAATATCTCTCGAATTTTTTGATGCAACACTTTATCATCACTCAAATGCAGCAGCCGCTGTAACACCTTGGCGGAAGCCCATCCCCTTGGATTAGGACAATTAGAATTCACCCCCTCGACCGGTGCAGCGTCCTTTTCTTCCTCTTCGTCGACGGCAAAGGTATACACACGTGAGGGAATGGCCAATAAATTCTCGAGCAGTGTCAGTTGACCTAAATGATTGGCCCATTCGACTGTTATAGGATCCAAGGGTAAACTCGACTGATTCCCACTGGAGGCCCTGTACAACGCCAGTAGCAATTCAACGTGTCTTGCATCGCGGATTTTAAATTCGGAAAAGTCGAGAGAACGCGCGACTGTATTCCAATTGAGATGAGAATAGTCCGCAACCAACACTTGAGAGACCGCTTCTAGATTCCAATCGCCCAAAGAGGGGGGGTCTTTCGTCCAATCGTTGTCATTAAGAAGCACCCCCACAAATGCCCCGGATAATGCCTGCTGCCGTGAAGTTCCCGGGGAAGAGGCAACGGCACTAAAGAAATGGAGTAGTCGGGCTACAGCCTCCTCTTTCAGTGATGATCCCCCTGGTCGTGTTTGAGTGATCAGACGTAAAGCATCGCGGAACGTGGCGGGGGTAGAGGTGCACGCTGGCCCTAGGTCGTTCAGGATCTGGACGATTCCCGGGCCCGAGGAGTCAGGGAGTCCTATTGTGGACATGGCGATAAATTTGGTACTGTTGTTGCTGAACAACTTGGTGGATAACTGTTGTGCTCGTTGATGCAGTTGGCGGTTGGCTTTGCAGCTCTGGAACATGGAGGTCAGGAAGGCGTAAACCAGATTGAGTATCCAGAGCACCAATGCATATGAACATACAAAACATATTTTGCAAAACTAAAATGTCGTTACTCACGAAACTATTCAATATAGTAAACAGAACGCCCTGCACGATGTCTTCCTCAATCGTAAACGCCCCTTGTTCCAACTCCCGAATTAAATATTCCGCCACTTCAGCCTTTTCACTCTGACTAGAAACAGCCAACGTAGCAGAAGACAAAGCGATTCTCGCCTCTGCAGATAAGTCCAAGTTATTATCTAAAATTTGGGATGCAAACCACTCACGCTCCCCAGGTGAAAGACGATGAAATAATGAGTTACAAAACGTGAAGTCTGGCGGATCCAGCAATCTTTTCAATGCCTTGTTCCGAAGCTGCTGCTGTATGTCTATTGTATCAGGATTTAAAAGATACAACGCAAATCCCACGCGGGCCGAAGGAGTGTCGTCCGAGAGGTCGAGTTCGAGCAGAGTGGTTTCGAGGTTGTTGGGGGTTAAGTTGGATGCCTGCAAGCAACGCAGCGTCCATCGAGATGAATCAAAATTTTAATTATTAAAAACAACGAAAGTTGGTCATTTTAGAACCTCACCAGAAACTCCCCGTATCGTTCTTTGCTAGGCTGATAAAACAAGACTCCCCCCACTGCTGTCGTTTGTCGCCCCCCTTGCCCTTGTTCCCCCTCCTGCTGTCGCTGTCGCTGATGTGATCCCTGCTGCCTCTGCTGATTCGATGGCGAAAGAAACGTCTCCCCTTTCCTCTTCTCGCCGCCACTAGTCCGATCGCCCATGGGCCATTGTTACCTACCGCCCCGGTATTCGTCGTGTTGTCGTTTATGCTTATCTGTGGGCGTACGGTATGGTGTAATGTGTTTGCTGTTGCTGTATGTTGGTGTCTTGTGATGAAGTGGACCCAAGATAATCCGACGTTCGTGGGAGAAAGGGGGCGTCGACGCTTTCAAGAGCTTAGGTAGGAATGAATTGCGCAAAAAGAATTATTGGTATTTTAACGGAAATACCTTTAATGATTGCATTTTGTTTGGCCGACCATCCGATTGTGGCGGGCCGGTGACGGATGGGCAGAACATAGGCTGACTTCGGGGACGGGCATTATTCTGACTATGGTATGCAATTACCGTGGAGAAAAAATGCTGCAGAAAACATATAGTACCTCATTAGCCACCACTTGCACTGAGGCAGGATGGCTCAATGAATCCTATCAAGTACAGCCAAATGAGCCTATAAGGATTGGGAGTATGCTTGTCTTGTATATTTAGACTGCACTCATACCAATGCTACAATTGTGGAATGGCATGTGCCACAACCACTGATTGCAAATGCTCAGCTAAAGCAATTGTGTCCAAATACTCCTGGGGTATTGTTGTTATATGCTATAGATTTCCCTATAGTTCTCAGTCAGAGTGCCAAGGCAGGTCTGCGCAACCACATTGGAATCGGATTCAATGTATTGTGTGACACTGTGTGTGAGTAAAAGTGGTATCATTACTTCGCACATGCCTCTTGAAACATACATCGATAACCTTCTTGGATTTATTTCAATGTGGTGCATCTGTTGCTTCGATTGAATCAACACATCATTATGTGTTTTGTTCCAATCGTGGGACAGAAAAGCATATTAACAAGTCAAATAGCATCTCCGTCATACCCATTCACAGAGGCTGGAGACTGGAGATGAGTGTCTCCTCAATGTATTTATTTCTTGTCAAATCCATGTGAACACAATTAAGTTGATTTATTGTTGAGATGGATGGAGTCACATTTGCTGAATTGGTGCTGATACTTCTCTTCTTGTGCTGTACTCTTCTTCCAAACTAAATAAACATATATGCAACATTCACTGAGTCAGATGGCAACATTTGGAATATCATGTCTTTAGTTACCTGTGACTTGGTGGGTCCTAATAAACCTGGCAACTTCATGCAAATGGACGGAGTGCCTAATTGACATTATTATCCATTTGGTTGAAATCATTGCAATAGGTTGTCCTTTATACATACCCTGATAATGAAAGCAACTAGTCTGTTAAGCAATGGCTTCTTTGCTTTCCAGAATCACTTGTTCTTTAGTGTGACTTGTCAGGCTGGATTGACTAAGTCATGTTTGTCAATTCCTGTTTTGTTCAGGCAATGGTGTAAAGTGATATGATGAAGATGAAAACCAAACTTCCACCTCCAATCAGTTAGAGTGTTGGTAAAAAATCTGTTCGTTTATTTATCTAGAAACTGCAAGAACCCTTGATCATATGACATCATGTTTCAAAACAAGCTTCACAATCATGAAATCATCACATCACATCTTATCCTAGACATTCTCATCTGCTTTTGTTTCAATAAATTCTCCTCTTCATTTTTTGACAATGTTTGTCACTCAGACATCAAATGAAAGGTGTAATAGGGGTATGTAGCTCACTTATTGTAGTTATGACATGGAGTAGAACAAGGACATAATGACATATTAAAATGAACATCCGACTAATCTATCCTATTAAAACAATGCAGATTGATTTCTTTGTTAATGGCATGAAAAACTTGAAAACTTATTGATGCCAAAAGAAAGAAAGTAAAAGGTAATCTTCTATTCCTGTCATGTGATAAAAAAACAACTAGGTTTAGCATGAACTTTGTAAAACAAAGAATTGACAGCAGATATATTTTTAAATAAAAACCATCAGAAAAGAATAAATTGGGCAAATAAAAAACTTTAAAGTATGACAGAACTATGAGTTCTTTTGTGAAAAACATTCATTAACAAAATGAAATCTTTTTTGCGGCTGCAAAAGCTGAAAATTCACCAAATGGTAAGACTGAAAGGAATTTGCACCTATATAAAAATAATATAAAGCACTTTGATCTGTGTCATCTTTCCATCTGTGCTTCCTGTTTGCTAATAAAAAATACTTGATTGCATTCCTACTTGATCCATATTTCAATAAGAAAGGAGCATGATTAGTATGAAGAAATAAAGAGCAATCCAGAAAGTGATCACAGGTTCAGCCATACTTCCATTTCAAACATCTGTCTGATGGCAAAGATGGTGAGTCCTTGATGAAATAAACATCATAATTTTAGTGTTTGGTGGAAGTATTGGAACAATCAGGAATTCATAAGTCTATGCCATTAGCTGTAGTGCATGCTTTTTAGCCTATGTAAATCTTAAAATGAAAAAGATTGCAGAGTCTTTACAATGCTGGAATAAATTATCTTGCTAATGCCATACAGATATAGTACAACATCTGATATCAATAGTTGTCAATAGGGCATAATGAACAAACTTGAAAACTTCTGTTGAATATGTAAAAATTTAAATGAGTAATCATTTACACAAAATTAAACAGCAAAAGTGTATTTATTTGTGACCAAGGGACAACACATGTCTAACAAACAAGTCAATGCAACATACTAGTGCATAATCAATTATTAGTACTGTAGAATCATTGAGTCCAAATTTTGTTCAATAAAAAATATCAAATAGAAACAAAGTCTTGGTGAAATGTGCTGTGAAGAACAAGCTATGAGCTTAGCTTTGTAGACAACAATGACGAAGCTTTGCCTGATGAACATGATGAAAGTATGTAGGATTCTTCACACTTCTGGTATGTCTTCCCAAAAGGCATTCAGAGATGAGTGTAGTTTCTACAAACCTCTGGTATGATCTTTAATTGTATGTAACTTCAAGGTGATGTGGGTTCTGCATGCACCTGTTGGTGGACAGTCTTTGTTTGGTGGTATATGGCATGACATAGAGTTACTAAGTAAGGTATATCCTTGGTCAATGCTGATTCTCCTCACAACTGGAGAATCATGTGGCATAATGGAAACCCATCAAACAAGGAAGAAGAATAGGTAGATAATGTCAGTTAAATTTAGCTGATATCTCAGGATGAAAAAGGTACTCTCTTCTCTCTTAAAACTCAATGATTTTGTTCCATGTTGACCTAACGGGCAGTTAGGCACCTGTTGGTAAACTAAATATAAAATTGAAAATTAATGAAGAACTAGAAAAGAGTGAAATTAAACTGAAATTATGAATTATCTGATTGACTAACAAACTCTTTCTCTTCTCTCCGGTCAGCCAGAGAAGTCCTCATGGACATGCATTCCACACGACAGCTTTCTCAGAGATATTTACATATTTCAAGATCGCTACATTTAAAAACCAGAAGTGGATACGTACTACACATGCTTCTCATGCAGACGTACCGGTCTACAGCATAAACTCATATGACTTGGACAGGTATTCATCGAAAGGTACCACTCAAGTGTTAATACACTATCTTGTATCACTCATTTACACTGAGGTGGTCACTTTTAGTAGGAAGGCCTTATATAGGACTAGTCCTACATCAGTATTCCACAACTGGACCATATGTAGCCAGAGCAATTGGTTTATTGATAATTCTACATACACAGATTATCAGCCCATTTGAATACTTCAAAGTATATTTTCTCTTGCATATCAAAATGGCTTTGTGCATGTGTATGACACATGTATGAACTGATGGCATAATCCAAGCATTGCATTCAAGCTGCCTTTCTGCTTTTGTGGGAAATAACTGTAGAAGGACTTAATCATCAATTTATAATCCCAATCAATTTGCAAACAGTTTTCATGAATATTGTTTATGTCTGCCTGGTGGTGTGGCATAAAGTCTCGCTTCAGTTTCAGTCTGGACAAAAGGCGTTCCAACAATGCATGTCTACCAATAATTGCTGCAAACAATGAGGCTTTGAGTATCATATAAAGGTATAGCGAATAGCTGATGTGAGAACAGTTGGGATGTCTCTGTACGACAAATTTGCCAAATCAATTACAGCAGTGTGGAACATCACCATGGTGATGTGATGCTCTCCTTGCACTAATCATTCATTTGTGTGTTCTTGGCACTGACTGTCTTATGCTTAATGTCATACAATCATAAGCTGGCTTCACAGTGAAATATGAATTCGCTTCCATTGTAATTAATCACATGTTTTTCAATTTGAAAACTGATTGGACCGAGTCTAACTCACCAAGGTACTAATCATTGTGGAGGAATTGTCAAAGGAGGTACCTTGGTGGTATTATGAGTCTCTGTGTCATTTCGCCTCAGTATATCCATTGACATGAAAGGATCTCATATCATTGGTAGCTCAAGATTTTGAGCCAGATTGTTGCTGGATCGAACATATTGCTGTCTTGTTCTATTCTTTGAGGGAGAATAGACCAATTCGGTCTATGCATTTTGCTTCTCCAGGACTTCTGGTTGCAAGCTCAGCAGGTAGTTTTCTTGCTTTACAATATTTTTGGTTGTGTTTGTTCACATGTCACAAATGATCACGAGCATTGATCAAAACTTAAGTCACAGTTGATGCCATTGTACTTCCCCTTATGTTATTTACCTCATTTCATCAAAACCAAACCAAACCGAACCCAAATCATCTTAGAGGGGAACCATAACATTTTAACAATGCAAAAGAAGACCCTTGACACATCATTCAGCTTAGCCCATCAATTCATTGCACTACAGTAGCAGGTTTCCACTTTCCTGTCCCCAAATCCATACCTTCGATAAACAAAAAATAGCGAAACCTCCAGCAAAGAAAGAACCGCACAAACGCATGCGGAATGAGAAAAAACACAAAGTGTGTTTCTGCCCATGTCCACAGGTCACTTCGTAACACTTGTGTTTATTTTCTTTTTCCTACATTAACTTAATAATTAATACTGACCGGCCGGAAACCCCGAACAAGTTGCCAAATGTTCCACTTTTGTCCCCTTGGATGTAAAACTCGCTTTTAGTTTGAGCATAAGATTCTTTGTCCCAAGCATAGTGTTTGTGACGGAAATTGTTTGAGTGACATGCTTTGTATTGCTGCCCCCCGTCACAGGGACGGTAGTGGAGGTGGGAGGTTTCATTTCCATGATTACATACTTTGGGACGGCGACTTGGAGGTGCAGTCCGTAGAGGGGGGCATCGGTTGTGTTTATAAATTTGGCTACGAGGAGGGAATTTTGTTTGTTCCATGTGTCAGGCTTGGAGCATTCGAATTCTACGATGAGTCCTTGGTGGGAGAACCCTTGAACTGTTATGGTGGTGGGGGTGGGTGCTGTAATAGTCGGTTGTTGGGGTTGCATTGGTGTGGGGGCGATAGCGACAGCAAACGGATCCATAATGGGAGAGGCCATCAGCGGTGCGGGAGGTGCAGCAGGCATACCACCAAACACATTATTCACCAATGGTGCTGCTGTTGGCGGCGGTTGAGAGAAAATATCAAATCCTCCCACCACAGGTGCCATCGGCACCGGCATTTGTGCCACAGGGGCAGAGAAGATGTCCGAAAGCAAGTCCACATCGCTCTGCGCCGCCGCCGCAGGTGCCGTCACTGCCAAGGAAGAACTTCCATTTTGCTTCGTAGCCCCACCGCCAAAGATATCCTCCAAATCCAACAGTCCGTCGCCCGCCGGAGCCGCCGCCGGAGCCACACCGCCATCAAAGGGATCCATTATTCCACCTTCAATGATTGCTCCGGACCGCTCCTCCCTCTTCTTTTGAACCAATTTAATATCCACCACGGGCATTCTCGCCAAAGCCTCCTTCGCCGCAGCCTTGACCGTCTCATTCGCACTCTCGATTCCTCCTCCTCCGCCTCCAAAGATATCATCCTCGACAGTCGCGGCAACATTCCCTCGTTTCACCACCACCCCCTTGATGGCATTGAGTAATGCCCCGTACTCACACGACCGCAATTGCAATTCCAACGAATGCGACGCCTCGTGCTTCTTGACGAGAGTCTCCAATTTTTCCAGCGTGGAAGCATCGGCTACGTCAGCGTACCTTTCCCTCAATTTGGCAAAGCAAGTCAAGGCGCGTTGTTTGACTTCCGTCGGACAGGAACGACGTTCCGTCACCGATTCTACAATTCCCACCACTTCGGACGGTTCCAACGCATGAAACGATACGGGTCCCCCCTCTCCGTTGCCACCCTCTTCCACCGCCGCGGGAGGAGGATTGTAACTGTACTCCTTCAACAACAAATCTCCATATTCTCCAATACACCAAATCCCCACATTCAACAGTCCCCTCTGACTCCCGTCGTCATCCCGCAGCGCCTTGAGCAACTTGTGCGTGGAGTATGCCCTCAAATCTTCCTGGGATCTTGCGATGTAAACGGCCGTACTGCTCTGGACGTCCGGGTCGCACTCCCTCCCCGCGATGGTGAGCATGGTGATGAGCGTGTCGACCCTCCATCTGTCGTCGGGGCTGTATTTGTCCACTACGCGGAGTATGCGGGTGCAAATGTCCGATCGGTGTTCTCGTGGACACAGGACGAGGTAGTTGAGTAGTTCGGCCGTGAGTGCCTCGACGTTGGATCCATTGACGAGGTGGTAGATGAGTTCTAGTGCGCGTTGTCGGATGGATATGTCGGGATCCTTGAGACAATCAACTACGGTGGTTCGATGGCGTTGAAGCGCGGAGGCGGCCGAGTTATTATTGTTGGTGTTCCCGTCGGTCGGTTCGATGGACGACGCCGTCGCCTCCTCCCTGACGCCATTCGACGACTGATCGGCAATGCACCTCGCCAAGGTATTCAATGCCACATATCGAATGTTATTATCCCTGTTCAACAAGAACCTCCCCAATATATTGACCGCCAATACGCGCAATCCATCATCGCTCTCCACGGCCATAATCGTCTGCACGCACTCATAAAGAATGGCATTCCCCGCATTCTTACTCGTCTCGGTATTGGTCGCCACCTGCGCCAAAACGTCGTTCATCTCCTCGGACGCCGCGACATCGTGCGCCCCCAACAATCTCAACAAGGTGAGGATCTGCACCTGCAAAAAGGGATCGGATATCCCTCCCACGTCGTGATCGGGCGAATACCCCATGGAAAGGAGATTGCGGAGCAATTTGACGAGCGCGGGAACGAGCTTGAGAAACGCGGCGCGAAGGGGCGATGCGCCGTCCCCTCCGTCGGTATGGTCTCGGGCGTCGTGGGCGTGCTCCCTCCGATCGATGACGAGTACGCGCGTCATGAGTTGTACGACGGTGATGAGGACTCCGTGGGATTTGTCGTTGAGTAGTCCCACGAGTCGTTCGGAGAAGTCCTCGATCATGTCGGGACACTTGGTGAGACAGCGGGCCATGGCGAGACAGGCTTTTTTGCGTAGGTATGGCTTGGAGTTGGAGAGGTGTTTCTCCACTTCTGGGACCAGGTCGCGGGACATGTCGGCCGTGGCGAGGTTTCCTATGGCGCAGAGGGCCAGGCCGGTCACGAATCGGTTGGAGGAGTGCAAGTCGTTTTTGAGGCTGTTGGTCGCCAGCATGAGGACGTCGGCTTGTTCTGACAGGAGGAGGAGCATGCCCAGATAGCCGATTCGCTTTTCGGGGAAGTGCGGAGACGCGATCAGTTTCATGCATTCCAGTTGTCCGAAGTGGGTGGGGTAGCCTGGCCATGGGGGCACGACAGGTGACACGTGAGCGAGGCACGAGCTAGCACAACCACAACATTTGCCACCATAACAACATTCACCACAACACAGAGACACTCACCGAGCATGTGCATAAACAACAACTTGGCCACATTTCGATGTCGATACTGCTCCTGCTCTTCCCGAATGGCCGTACGGATCATGGCCGATTCCTTCGCGATCACCGCTCGTTCTTCCGCGGCGGTTTTACACGCTCGCACTTGACGGATCAGATCGCGGAGTTTGAGAGACATGCTTGGATTCTATCACGAAAATGGGGACGCCGAAGCGGAGGCGGCGGTGGGGCGTCGTCGTCGGATGGGACTAACGTTGTGCGTTGTGCCGCCGAGACGGGGGCTCGGGCGGGAGGAGGAGGGCGGGGAGCGTATGAAAAATGATCTTGCAACACCCCGTATCCAGGGAAGGAATCGTCCTACGGTGACGGACCGTGAAAAGTCCGTTGAGGACCGTAGAAAGCCTGTTAAATACACACTGTTATGGCCTGTTGTGGGGTACGTTGATAACATAAGATAAACAACTTATTATCAGAAGCTTTTTTGCAGCATATTTGCTTATTATTGCAGCACACTTCTTGTGACTGGTCCTACTGAGCATATAATATATACAATGTAAAAATCCGTTAACAAGGAAATCCGTGAGATCGTCTCTTTTTACAAAATCTCACCTATTTTCTGGACATTTTGTGTTTTCAGGTTGCTTTTTTAATAGGCTTACAAATCGTACCGTAGTATCCTGTATTTCCACAACAACGAAAATGTCATAATCTACAACATTTGTGCACTTTTTTGTGCACGAGTGGGTGTACTGATTCCTAAATATGTGAACCTTACGATTTAGCTTATACCTGTGTACGTAAAATCTGGTACGAAGAGAGAAAGTTCTCAAAATATGTGCCAAGTAATATTTACCTA
>JALLPC010000128.1:0-16940 GCA_036940045.1 Stephanocyclus meneghinianus | reverse complement strand
GACGTCACAGAAAGTTCGCTAAAAATACTAAAAATAACAGGAATAGTGACGTCACGTATTCCTGTTATGCACCTATGAATTAAGAGATGCCCTTAGGTTACAATCTCTGTCATAGGTTACAAGAAGGACTACAGGCAGCAGTTTACCTTAAAAATGATCTTTCTCATTATTGCCTCCTTGTTTGAAATTTGCAGAAACTCGTATGATATATGCCTCCGTTTTGTCATTGTTCACAATGACGCTTCATCAAAGAAGAGTATTGGAAGGTATTATGGTTACAATACATATCGTGGATGGTATCAAAAAACATCTATGAAGCACAATGATATTGTAGTATAAAACACTGTTATATTTTGGATTTGGGTATTTTTATCATCTGTCAATCACCATTGCGTTTCTCCGCTACCCTCCCTCTTCGTCAGCATCACAGCAATACAAGTCTCTGTTGAATATTGATCATGAGCAGCTCACGAATTGAATACAGCGAGAAGTACGCCGACGAAGAGAACGAATACAGGTGCGTGACATCCATGGACCGGGACTAGTCTGCCTCGTTCGTCGGTGGCAAGTTCGAAACTTCCTGCTTGCTGGAGCTCTGATTGAAATGACCAATTTTGCGCACACTGAATGCTATGGTTGGTCTAGAAATGTGTCGGGTTTCGTTATCAAATTTTCTCACGCGTAACCGGTCTCACCCGCCTACCCAAAAAGACACGTAATCCTCCCCAAAGATCTCGCAAAAACCCTCCCCAAAACACGCCTCCTCACCGAAAACGAATGGCGTTCCATCGGTGTTCAACAATCTCGCGGATGGGAACACTACGCCATCCACAGGCCGGAACCTCACATTTTGCTGTTTCGTCGCCCCCTCGGGACAGATCCGCAGACGGGGGCGGTCAATCCCGAGTTGAAAAGGCAGGCTCTCGAGGAATATAAGGGGCAGTTTGGTTTGAGGGGGAATTAAGCATGGAAGATGGTTTTGAAGATTGATTGCAATTTACTGAAGGGGAAGGGTTTTTCTGTGGGGAGAAGAGCCTACGTCTTGCTGTTTCGTGGATCAATTGCCACATGCATGACCTTGGCTGAATATCCCGTTGAATGGCTTCGATTGCGTCAGTCGTCACTTTCGTCAGTGATCCTAGGGGTGATTTAGTGATTCATGAGCAGTTGTATTAGGTATTGCATAAGATGATAGATACTATTTGAACCGAATCACATCCGCACCCGGGATAAAATAATGGTGCCGCCTTTTAATGTATCCAAGATGCCGTGATTGGCTCACGTGCAGTACAGCTGTTTATGATGGTACACGAAACATGCGAGCGGAAACCGGAACTAACGCAACTCATGATTTACTTCTTTACAGCAATCCCTTTTATATGGGGGCGAGCAAAAAACATGAAACTCGGCATAGGTGCTTCAAAATCTGTGATTTGAAGATCAAAGCGATCGCCGAGAAAATTCTCAACCACTGTATGAAGGTCAAGAAATTTGCAACCATTCCCCACGATATTCAAAACGGGAGCAACCATTTGTTTTTGTATGTGAAAGCGAGCAGACCCCTCGGGTGCGAAGACATGTTCCAGTATAACGAGCCGACCACCTGGCTTCAACGCCTTTTCTGCATTTGCGAGGACGACCTCCGCAGAATCTACACTGCACAAGACATGGGTGAGAACGACGACGTCGTACACACCTTGTTCGGGTATGTCAATATTTTCTCCCTTGATCCCGACGAATTCCAAGGGGAAATCCAACCCGCGCGCCTTCTTTTCTGCCACTATCTTTTCTTCAAAGTACGAATTCGGTTCGACAGCAACATATTGTTCAATCGACGCAGCTGACGAGATATTTTGGAAGCATTTAAAATTGGTGCCCGGTCCGGGTCCAAACTCCATAACTTTCCCAGTCAGATTCCCTTGCTCGAGTATGGAGCATCGGTGGGCATCGAGCGGGGATCCCTTCAGATTCTGACCGACGCATAGGTTGACAAAGTTGCGTCGGCGAAAATCGGGATTGATGCTGAGTGCGAGGAGGAACATCGCTATCGCCGAGAGAATAAGCGAGATGATGGCGGATATGGCGAAAGTGATCCAACGTGTCCATTTGTTGGAGTTGGCAGTGAGTGATCGTTGGCCGTAGATGAGAGCGGCGGCTGTGGTGAGGAGTTTGATGGTGACGGATGGGATTGCGATGCAAGAGGAACACATCTTTGATTTTCTTGGGAACGTTGCTAAGAAATGAGGTATGACCGACTAACAAGGTTTACCATCGATGGTTGTGAGTACTCACTGCGTCAAAGTAGTGTCTTATATATTATGATGACTCGTCTATCGCTTCTCAACAGAGTTTGAACGGTATGGTAGAATACAATTAAGAATTAGCAAGCATTCCATTGACAACCGTCAAAACGCGCTACGCGGAACAAGGCGAGCTAATAAAAAAAGAATAAAAAGGCTAAATCACACTGCAAAAGATTTCATGTTTTAGGTTTACGGACTTTTCCCCGACGATTTGCATAATAAAGGTGTATTTGGTATTGTAATACGGTATGGTAGCCATAGATGATATCACCCATCAGCAGCCATCAACATCAATCCCAGATTATAGTACAATACACCATATCCGATTGCCTCTCAAGAGAAAAGCGTCATTAGGTAAGTTGCCCTACCGTATCACAAGCAACAGAACTTGGTTCCGATGCGTGAGATTTTTTGGTATAGTACCATATCGTAACATTTGCAATGCTGGTATGGTCTTTAAAACATATCCGTTACACTACGTTTGGGGAGAAACGAGACGCGCCAGAGCAATAAACTGAATTTGAAGCTTTTCAGGAAAATAAGTTTGATATATATTTTCATGCTCCTGGACGTAGCTAATTTTTGATTTTTATCATGCTGATTGGCTGGTGTAATTCGAAATTAGGAAGCTCAAGACTATCTATTCATCCAGCCCGAAAAGCTTTCTCATATTTTATGTGCCCAACGTGAAAAAGTCGTGTCTGTGGCAAGGTACGAAAAAAGTATCTACTTCTCCTCGTACAATGCAGACGATATCTAGCCGCATGACCGAATCTTGCATCTTTCGTTGGTCGGACATCATTGGGACCGTGGTACCATAGGAAAGCGGGCGTATGGTGTATTGTATCGTATGGTATGTACCATACACCATAGCTGGTACAATACACATCCATAGCGTGTTGTAAATAAAAATTGGTGCAGGTCCACTTACAACAATGCTATCTTCAGCATTATAATATAATATCTCGCCATTTTCATCGCAGCCACTACAATCAAACGGCTTAGGAGGGAATTAGCCACTTCTCGTGCATTCGTTCCCTTGGCGCGAGCAACCGGTATTAGAAAAGCAACTGGATCATCGCAAAACACCGCCACAAAATATATCTCCGCTAGTAAAAGCCAAATGAACGCCTTCCCACGACCACCGTGCTCCCGGCGAGGAGGAGCGAGGCCCGGTCGCAGCCCGCTGAAATCACTTGCCATGCTGTTATCGTTCCTATACGGTATGGCCACGTGTCTCACCCACGTCGAAGCAGCAGCGAGCGGACCTCTACTTGGCGGGCAGTACTTGCCCACGACCGATGTTGGGTTCATGTAAGTGGCGTCTATCTTGTTTCGTCGTGCAATATCTAACGGTAACACCGGTCATCAAGTGACACTGACACAATCGTCCCTCCCAACAATTCCCCCTACACAGCGAGGATCTCACACTTCTCATCGAAGCCATCGCGGCGGAACCCGATGCCACCAAAGGCCAACAATTCTACTCCAAATTCACTCCCAACTCCAAATTCTCCCTCGAGAGCATCGGGGCCAACGCATCCTCCACCATTCTCGACGATTCGACCAACCCGCTCTACGCCATTTACATGTATGCATTCTGGAAGAGTCCCAACGGCAACGGGAAGAATGGCCAGCACATGCCACGGGACCAAATGTTGTTCCTCGACGATGCCGTGGATTTTTACGGACACACCATCATCACCAACGAGTTCGAGAAGGATTCGGGGTACAATGCCACTTTTAACGCAGAGACTATTCGAGTCACCAACATGTGGATGGCTACGGTCCAATCTCTCTACGAGGCGGCGGCTCTGTGTCACCAGGGGCCAGATGATATTGATCCGTTGACTTATGTCAGTCCCATTGATAAGGCTGCGGCATTTTATTTTGGAACTCACGAAGATGAGTCGTCCATCGAAGGAGGGAGTCTCTATGCGTGGACGAGTAGGACTCGAAGATTCTTTGTTAATGATGCAGCATTTGTAGTGAACGATGCAATGAAAAACGGCATCATTCAACTTCAGCAGTTGCTCACCAAATGTTTGAGTGCATGGGATAGCGAAACGACGGACGAGGAAGAATATGAAATGGAGAAGTTGGTGAACGATTTGACCCAAAGAATGACTGTCCCGCTGGTTCAAAATCTGGTGTATTATGCGAATGAGGTGGCCAAATCGGAAGTGAAGGATGCAAACACGGCGGACTTTTTGATTGTAAGTGTTTTATTGATTTTTCAGTGAGAGCTCGTTTTCGCACCGATGCCCTCAATTCCCGTCCTTGCGCTCAACGTTGCAGTTGTATGCACTGGTGACTTTGCCCCCAATCGTGGTCTGCGACGAAGCTGCATTTATCAGTTTATATGACAAATTGGTCACCAAAGCCACCCAACTTGACACAACTTCTTTGAGCGAGGTCTTTACCACTCTGTTCAATAGCTTTACATGTCTTGGTGTTACGTGTGATCAAGTTGGAATTCCATCTTACATTATTCCTGCCATGACTATTGATTTGCCAGAGTGTACAGATGAGCCAATGGATGTAGCAGTCGCCGGTTATCAAGGGAATTATGATCGGACGCTTGAGGTAGGTTGTTAGGAAACCACGCCAAACACGACTTGAGGCAAAATTTGTTGAGAATTCGTGTGAGCCATCTTACACCCCGTTGTTTTGTTTTTCTTCTCTCTTGAATTAGTCTGCAGTAGTTGATTTGGATCTACTTACTATTGGAACTCTCGTGGAGATGGAGGTGCGAACAGCAATTACCAACCTCTCCTACTTTCGCATGAATTGATCTAATCTGCGACTCTTTTACTTGCTTGCACATTAGGCAAACGAATTAGCTTATAATATCTATTTGTGGAATAAGTTTGGGCTATCACTTTCGCAGACCATTGATGATGTTTCTCTCAATGATATGGCACTTGCCTATAATCACGAGAAAAACACCGTGGCCCAATCGTACGATGATAAATTCGCAATCGATGACTTGGTCACTGATGTTATTCAGAAATCCGGCGATTTTATCTTGGCATCGTCTATCCAGCGGCGTCAAGTGATTGAAACGCTTCTTGCGACTATTGTACTACCGATTTATGCCCTTGATTCATTTTATACTGCTATTGACACCTGCACAAGTAATCAAATAGATGGACAAGACCAACACGACACATCTGAATGGGATAAAGCAGTCGCTTCACTGGTTGGATTTTTAGAGGGGCCCAATGATGGTGGGTCTGACAAGGGAATCCTGTTTTATAACCTAGGTCAGAATTTGTGCGACAACGCCGGTGCCTGTGAGAACGGTGGTGATGCGAAAGTGAACAATTTACTAATGACTTCCTTCAAGGATGGACAGGCACAATTGTTAGATTCCGACTGCACTTCTGCGGAGCAAACTGTTTTTATGATTGAGATCTATATGCAGGTCAGTGTTGCCTACTTTTTCGTCGCTGTATCCAACACCAAACCATGCCTTAAGGCTGACATTTTTCTTCACTTGTTATCCTTCATTCAACACCCACGTATACAGACGGTTCTACTTGATGCTGTTGCATTGTATGCGAAGAAGTTAAAAGATGACCCCACTAATGACATTAATCTAGCGAATGGATATGGTAAGCTTTCGTTTTATCTTTAACACCTCTCTCCACATCTTTTCTGACACGTCCCTCATCGTTTTCTGCGCTTTAGCGCTTGCAACCGCACTGTACCCGCTAGTATATTTTAGCAAGAGCCGCGATGATGACACTGATACCATTATCGAGAGTAACCTTGGGATGTTTGGTGCTCCCGGCACAAGTGAGGGCCTGGACGCAGTCATCGATGCACTAAAATCATATGCAAAACAACACAACACCGTGGACTGTAGTCTACTTTACCATGTTGCCTGTGACTCTGATTCGAATCCTGCCACGAATCTAACTCAATCAACAACGACCGCTACTCTCAGTAATGGTGATAATTTTGAGCCTTCCCCCACAGTGTCCCCAAAACCATCAAGTTCCACATACTATCCCACGTATTCGCCATCTGTAACAGTGCGTCCTACTCAACCTACTGCGCTAGACGGAGGGATAGCAGCCGGCGATAACGGAACCATCAGTTCTCCACTGTATTCGGGTGCATACGTTCCGACATCGAACGTGGATCACATGTGAGTTGTTCTTTGAGTTTTTGTTGTTTCCGATCTAAGCCATTGAAATAAATCCGTTAACATTGTTCATCTTCTGTGAAGCATCAAATTGATCGGATTGCTGGAGGAGATTGACATATCAGGTACTTCGAAAGATGCTGGACTTGCATTTTACACTCAAGAAGTAGCAGTCGGCCTTTCCCTTCAAACTCTGAGCACTGGGTCAGAGTGGAATCTTGTCACAAACATCAACCCAATGCAAATAATATACATGTATGGACTATGGATCAGTGGTGATGGTGACAATGACAGCAACGGCTACAGCAACAAGCAGTTCGATGGCGGAGATATTGCTCAGTATGGCAATACGATTATAATCGATGGATTCAACAAAAATAGTGGGTACGATGAACAGTTATCGGCAGAAACCATTCGTGTCATGAACGTTTGGATGGCATTGGTTACTGAGCTGTATAAAGCTGTGGTGTCGTGCAGTGATAGTTCTGCGTCAACAACACAATCAGGATTTAACCCTATAGATCATGCTGCAGCATTTTGGTTCGGTTCAGCGACAGATGATAGCCAATCTGTGAACAATGGAGGAAGTCTTCATGCCTGGGCTGCAAGGGCAGCAGCGTCTTTCATTGAGCAAAGCACAGGAGTGAACGATGAAATGATTATAACACTGAAAAAATTACAATCAAATTATGCCACATGCAAAGATCTGGCTCTTGATGATGCGAATGAGGTAGCAAATGACATGAGGAAGGACGTTCTCTACATTTCAAGACTCATGACAATCCCCATAGTGCAGAATTTCATCACCAATTTAGCTACAAAATCAGGAAAGAC
Organism: Stephanocyclus meneghinianus; assembly: GCA_036940045.1. Taxonomy (NCBI): domain Eukaryota; phylum Bacillariophyta; class Thalassiosirophyceae; order Thalassiosirales; family Thalassiosiraceae; genus Stephanocyclus; species Stephanocyclus meneghinianus. The sequence continues at coordinate 9,650 of JALLPC010000128.1, read as the reverse complement.
ACAATCTGAGAGAGACTATTTAATTGTGAGTCCGTCAAGCACTTTGCTCATATTATCTACGTTGTCGATTTTTGTCCAATGTCTCACTGTGTGTTATCTGATCAATTGTGTGTAGCTTTATTCTTTAGCTCTCTTACCTCAGTTATCTATTTGTGATGAGGATGTTCTTGATTCACTCTTCACCGATTTAGTCCTTGAAAATTCAAGCTTTAATTCCACAAAATTGCCCGAAACGTTAAAGATAATACAGGATAGATATGACTGCCTTGGCATATCTTGTTCATTAGTGGGCACTAGTACATATGTGGACACAAGCTGGCCGCCCTGCGTCGACCATACTGATCCTGGTGTTATATTGAGCATCGCTGGATACGAGCCATTTTCCAAAGCATCATCTGAGTTGTCGAAGATTGATCTTGATGTCAGTGCTATATTGTCTTTCATTGTAATGGAGGTGAGAGAAACGGGGCCGCGATCGTTTTACTCCGATAGTTTCTCTCTGTCTTCATGTAACTTTTCGCATGCATGTCTTTCAGGCAAATGATGCAGCATTTGAGGTTTACGCGAATGGCAGGAATGTAATCGACAGCAGTGGCTCCTTTATTTCGATTCTCGACCTCAAGCTTCCTAATCATCCATCAGTGGTCTCTTGGTACAGCAAGTTTAATGGTGACTACGGGGTAAATTATCTTTGGCTTACTGAATCTGCGATTCGAGGTGTTGGCAATTTTGCATCTACGAGCCCTCTCCAAAATACTGCGGCAGCTGGTCTTGCCCTTGTTACCATAGATTTGCATTTTGGTATACTAGAAAACTTGTATCAAGCAGTCAAAAACTGTCGTGATGGAACTGACCCACTCGTAGTCAGAGCTCTCTGGGACCGTGCAGTGGCTTTGACAGTTGGATGGGCTGAAGGACAGAGTGAATTCGGATCGAAGACAAATGGTTACCTTTTCTTCCAGATCGCTCAAGAAGTATGCAACTTTTTTAATTCATGCGACAGCAGTGGCAATTCTGAAATCAATAACCGGCTAATTTCAGGGTTCACCAATGGAGCTGGTCTCATATCATTATCGAAGTGTGATTCGTTAGAAGAACAAGTTGGGGCTATCGAGACTCTGCTTCGGACTATTGTTCTTGACAACCTAGCTTACCACATCGATTCAGCGGAATCAGATGAACGGGATTATCTCCTTGCACATTGTTTAACATATGCTATCTTGCCATTTATTCGTTCGGTCGATGAACCTTCCGCAGATGTTCTTGAGCGAAATCTTGGAACGTTTCCAACAAAGATCTATCTCACAAGCGGAAAAGAAGCAGTTTATTCTGCTCTCGAAGCATACGTCGACGCTGAAGGCATAGATTGCGATCTTTTAGGTAGTTCAATTTGCGTTGGAATTACTTCCAGTGACTCAGACTCAGTGGCGATACCGAATGACAGCGGACTCACGCTTGCTAACGGGGAATACACTCCTTTTACAGATGTTACAAAACTCATGGTTGGGTTATCATCAGTAATGAATAAAATTTGCAACGCGCAAAATGCAGCAGCAGCAAAATCTGTGTATATTGATGATGACACTGCTGGATTTACTCTACAGTCCCTTTCTCTCACTGCGAAAGATGTCATGAATAATGAAATACTCTTCAATCAATTTGTCTACGCCTTCTTTGATGAAGTTGACAAGACCGATGGATCTCTTCTTTTTGATGGCTCGCCTGCAGTAGAATACGGGAACACTATTGTGTCCGATGCTATTGACAACAATATTGCACTTGGTTGCATGTCAGTCAAAGGTAAGTATTCGGAGACGATTATTTCTGGAATCAAGGCGTATAATATCACTCACATCGTTTTATGCTGAAGTGCTCATCATGTGGATGTGGGTCGTTCACAAATTGAATCAGTCAATCGAAGAGTGCAAAGCTGGCGACTCTGACAAATACGGATCGATCGATGAAGCAGCGGCAGTTTGGATTGGAAACGCTTCCGTCTCTGACGAAGGAAGTTTTCTGTATGAACTGGCCGAGCAATTGGGCCCATATTTCTCTCAAAAGGATGGTGACTACATGGCTACTTTGAATAGTGAAATCATTTCCAGATTGAACTTAGCTCAGACGACATTCTTTGTCGATAGCACTCGATGCAAGACTGATGGCAACTCAGTCAAGATGTTGCGTAAACTTGTCAAAGAAATTGTCTCATACATGACTGCGGTGATCATCCAGGGTTTTATCCATTCCATGCTTGGTAAGTGTTCTGTCGTATTTTTGTTTGATCAGCCAATGCTGCTAATAGCACCGTTAACTGTGTCTTTCGTTTCTTCTGAATACACACAGAAGAGAATGGCACGAAGGACAAAGGAACTTTCGTCGAACTGTACTTCCTTTCATTCCTACCCCATATTGCACGTTGTGGCCGTGACGACTTAAAAGACTCCCTCTATGATGATTTGGTGGTTCGAAGTTTCAACCCATTCTTCTCTCCAAATATAATAGACTCTATTCACAGTCTATTGAATTGCCTCGGTCTTCGGTGTAAAGATATAGGCCGCCACATTCTAGCAGATGACTCTTATCCAAAATGTGTCGATAATTTAGATCTCCTGGGTTACTCTCCTGCCAATGGAACGAGAACAAATATGGTACGAAACAAACTTTGTTGTAAATTTGCGATTGAATTGACTACTTCTTGTTGACAGTCATTCTATTTTCTTTTACAGCCAGCAAAGCTAGACCTCGATGCAGTCGCAATTCATCAGCTTATGAGCATGGAAAAGTACAGCTTAGCGAGCGAAATTTACTTGAATGGTCTTAACTATTATGACTATGACAACGAAGCGCAGTTTGGCTTTGTAAGTCTTCACAACCTTACCCAAAGCGCGACCATTGGAAACACAGATTTTGACACCTACAAACTATACACTGAATATCTCTCCAAGAATCCCGGAGATTTTGTTGATGGGTTTATCATGGATGCCTTCGAACATAACGACAAGTTCAATGGAACTACGGCGAAACAGCGTGAACTTGCTGTCTCCACTGCAATTAAATTATTCGTATCTTACTTGAGTGCACTGGAGGCGTTGAATGTTGCTGTGTCGAACTGCGAGACGAACACTGAACGCTCAATTACAGCATGGGATGGCGGTGCTGCATTGCTCATTGGGTCAGTCGAAGGTACAGAGAGTGGAGCAGAGACTGTGAACTCAACAAAAGATGGCCGCATGTTCTACAGTGTCTCCAACGCATTGTGTGACCATTTCGATACTTGCACGCAAGGTGGCTCTACAGTCAGTGATGATTTACTTGCCTTACTCACTCAAGGTCAAGATTACATTTACGGCAAATCATGTTCCGATGTAACTGTGACTTTGAAATCAATAGTTCAACTCTGCACTGTTTCATTAATCCAAAGTGCGCTATACTTTGCAGATGAATCATCCGACGATGACAATTTAGCTGCTGGTTACATTGCGAGCATGGCGGTATTGCCCTTTGTTGATGAAATTGACCCAGATGCTGCCACGACAATCAAGAAAGACCTGAGCTTTCGTCCATCATCCATCGATGGCGATTCTTCTGCCGTTTTGAACGCATTCAGAACTGTGCTCTCGAACCCTCTGTCGGACATCGATTGCGAAATGATATCGAACATGCATCGACTTTGCGACCTAGATGCACCAGCGTCCATCAATCCCGATGAACCGTCCGTGATATCTGATGGGTTGTACGTTGCAACGAGTTTCGTTACTGACAGGTCATACATATCCTTGGATATCAGCGACATTACAGATAAAATCAAATCAGATCTTCGTGATCAAGCCATCGACTTGTATAGAAATGGAGCGAATTCCCCAATGTACAATGCAAACGGCCAACTCATCGGAAAGCGCTCTGTGTCCAAGTTCAGTACCGACTCAGCCAACATCATGAAAGAAAACCCCTTTTACAATCTCTTCCTCTTTGGTCTTGCTGATGAAAATTATGGTGAGCTCTATTTTAAATGCAGGGATATTATGCTGTAACCATGCCGTCGGTATCTTCATTATTGGATTGGCTAACTGAGGACTTTTCTTTCTCTGAAGAATTCATTGGCAGGCCAGTTACAATGTATGCAGATTCCTTCGTGATAGATCTTTTGTATTCCAATGATAGACAGGAACAGCTCGCAGCTCCAAACGCGATGGTCGTCCTCAACGTTTGGATGGAAGTTATTCAAAAGGTGCGATATTTTAAAGATTATGTTTACTCATTCAGCTGTCTCTATTCATTGAAATTTTGCTTTATTCTTCCGCGTTTAGTTGTATTCTGCATATATTTCTTGCAAATCAACTCTCTTGACGAACGGGAGGCATTTAGAAGAAGGAGATGCATCATTGCTCATTGACGAGGCTGCAGCATACTGGATTGGAGATAGCCAAGAGATGGGGAGTTCGTCTCAAGGCCACCTTTTATATGCACTAACTGAGTTTATTGGAGAGAAATTTGAGGATATCCCTCAGGGTTCCCAGTCTTCCATTAATTCACGTATAATCGATTTGATCAATCAAGCCAAAAGTCACATTTCGATAACCAAAAGCTGTTCAACCAGTCCAACGTCTCACTTAGAACTGAGAAATATCATTGAAGAGCTAGTTCCCTTGATGGCTGTTCCTTTACTTCGTGGCCTTTTTTACTACCTGAGCATTCGTGATGCTACGAAGACCAAGCTATATGCACTTTCAGTACTTCCATTGTTTTCTACTTGCTCTAAATCGACATTCCTAGAATTGAAAAGCGACTTAATCGACAGCAATTTGATTGATGTGGAGAAAGATTATATTTTCTCCAGAATTCGAAGCATGTATGACTGTCTGGGTAAGTGTATTAGTCCAGGTAGAGTTTCTTTTCATATGCCAAGGATTAGCCATTTATCTCAACTCAATATTTCCATTCCCATCGCATTCACGGTTCTTAGGAATGAGTTGCGACATGGTTGGCTTCATGCCCCGAAATAACTATACGCACTGCCAAGAATCATCTAAAAACAATCAACTGGCAGGATTTAGCTTTGTTGGAGACCGCGACAGTGTCATTCAGGCAAGTCCAGTGTGCATAGAGATCATCAACATGATTTAGTTCAAACTCTAATCCATGAATTACTCTTCAACCAGTATTCGAAAATAGATGTTGATATAAAAGATATTGAGGCATTCGTGAATAATGGTCTCAACATCTTTCCTACAGACAATGGACTAGGAAAAGATTTTTTTCAATTCCACCAGTATTCCAGTTCATACGCTTCAATACAGGGTTTGGCGAGAAGCCCAGGGAGGGAAATAGTTCCAAGCTTCGCGTCGTTTCGTCGATATTTCAATGATGATTTGAACTATGCGGACAGCATCATTGTAAGTTCGTGAAGCGCTCGTATCAATGTTCATCCATCTATTATTTAGTAAAACACCTCACACGACTTTTTCTATAGGTTGATGCGTTTCAACAGGAAGGAATTTATTTAACAGCAACTCCTGATGCCCGCAGAAGAGCTATTTCGTTTACTATGCGATACATGGTAATGTACATGGCAGCTCTAGAGAAGTTGTATGCGACGATCAACCTCTGTCGAGATTCAAATAAACCAGAAGCTTACGAATCTTTGGATGCTGCTGCAGCTTTTATCATTGGAAGATCAGAGGGAGAGGAAGACGGAGGCAGTTATGATGGAGTATTGCTGTTTATGTTGGCGAATAGGATGTGTGTCCATTTTAAGACCTGCAGTCCATCAAACAACGCTGAATCAAACGAACGAATCATATCATTGTTCTATGCTGCACAAGGGGAAATCGCTGTTGGAGCGTGTGACTCCCTTGACAAGACCATTAGAGGAATCGAAAATGCATTAGTCATTCCATTGATTCAAGGGACTCTTTTCACAGCCCTGCAGAACGACTTATTCACGAAAAAAGTCGTTGATGCAGAAGACTATCTGCCAGAGGGTCAAGTGCTTGCCCAGTGCGTCCTCCCGCTTGTTCACGACGTTGACTCAAGTGCTGCCAAGGACATCGAAAGCGTTATGGTTACTGGTTTTCCAAACCACGAGAAAGTCTTCCGTGCCATGCAAAGCGCCATACCTAAGATGAAAGGATTGGATTGCACAATGGTAGGTACTCTTGCTGGAGTGTCATTTTGCCCAGGAGTGGCGTCAACAAGTAATTCTGGCTCACGCACTCGGGAGGTACGAAGTTTATTTGTGACTTTAAGTTTATCACTACTGGTCACTCGATAGTGTTTAGATCTCGAAACTTAACAATATTAAATAGAGCTATAACTCATCCAAGCGATCACAATCTAGTTTGAAATAACTGCGGAAGCATTCTCAAACGCCGTAGCAGCATTGGCAGCAGTAACACCATTGAGTGTCTCGGGCAGTGGTACTCCGCCGTGGAAGTGTGCCAAGTCAGGACGATTGTGTAGAAAGTCACAGCTTGAGGAATGGCTCCAATGATACGTGGTCCCGAAAACTAACAAATGCATCACGAGTATATAAAAGAAAAGCACTGTGCGTGGAGGACTCTGTTAGATTTCATATGCGGAAAAGCCAAATATTTTTTAATAAGCATTATTACTTACCAGTTCGCATCTGCTTGTTGGCAAGCATGGTTTTGGCCCCAATAAATACAATGCGTTCTAAGAGCGAAACCAAGCAGAAGGAGCTTTAATCACAAGATGGCGGTTCACGGTGAAAATCAAGCAGATGCATTTGAACTCACCCATGGGACTCATCTCATTAAACTTCCGCAATCTTTCAGCCCGTGAAAATTGGCGGAAAGGGTCCACCTATTCGACGTCACACAGAACACAAATGTCTTAGATCACAATCTGTGCATCAATCATTGCATGTCAGCGAGGAAACAGTTCTCACCGAGGCTTCATATCTCTGCTCCAATGCCTCCAAATCTAAATCTCTGTCATTTCGTCCACTGCGCATGTATGCAGAGCCCCCTTGAGAAGATCCACTATTAAATGTTTGCAGGTAACGCACTTTCTCATACAACTTGGTGTTGTCAGTCTTGAGTGACTCGGAAGTTTGGACCTGAACTTGAAGCTCACGTTTGAAACTATCACGCTCCGCTTCCAAAGCATCGCAGCGAGCACGTAGTCGATCTCGCTGTGCCATCACAATGGTGGCAACAGAGTGATCATCACTGGCTTTCTCAGACGCCGCGGATATGGTGTTGGAAGCAGGAGGGTTGGCCAAAGGTGCTGAATTCGGGTCCAGTATATTTAGAAGCGTATTCGGGTTTGCTGCTTTCATAGAGCCATATTCACTGCTTGCTCGACTGACGCTAGGAGTGGATCTAGGGGTCGCCACTGCTAGCTGCAGGTCGTTTTCTAGAGATGCGATAAGTTGTTCAGCATCTTCGTACGACTGCTGGACCTTGGCCAACTGTTGTCTTAGTTCCTCTCTCTCTTTAACCCCATCGGCTTTTTCTCTCCGTTCACGAACTAAGTCTGCCTCGCACTTACGCAGCTTCGAAACAAGAACAGATTCCAAATCATCATCATTGCCTGGCGTCATTTCAGGGTCACCACGGTCTTGGTCGAGATCAACTGCATTATACTCAAGTCGCTTAAGGACTCGCAATTCATGCCGCATCTTGTCAACTACATCTTGCGACGGCGCGTTAGCTACCCGGATTTCGAGCGAAGATACCTGGTTGGCAAGGGATGATCGATCACGTTCCAACGATTCGATGGTTACTCTCAATGCCCTTTGGGAATTTTGGATGCAAAAAGAGAACGCGTCAGGCAGCACGAAGCATGCATTACTAATGCGACCAGCGGGCACAAGTTCACCTGCGATCATTTGCGGCAGCATCTTCTTTAAGACGAAGTTCTTCCCTCAAAGCATTGCATGTAGCAGAAAGCTCACTGATCTCCGCTTCGTAAGCCCTTCTCTCCGACATGAATTCGGACAATTTCACTGCCCCGGATGGAGGCGCCGAACCAATACCAGCGCTGTTTTTACTGTCTGGCTTGCGTTCAAATAACTCTACCTTGAGTCGTAGGCCATCACGTTCCCTGCATACATCTGCCAATTCTTCACGCAAACGCTCTGCATCTCCTATCAAAATCTGTGCCACAAAGCGATAACGAACAAAGGAGTAGGCACACGTTGTTACTAAAAGTGCAACAACTGGGCGACGAAGCACATACATGAATTTAACTTATACCTGACGTTGCGCCTCCCATGCAGCTTCCCTTTCACCCAAACCATCCTCCGCTTTGAGCAACTGTGTCCCCGCTGCTTCTCTCCCGGCACGTTCAGCGCGAAGCTGCAGTTCCAAGGACTGAAGCTTGCGAGCGGTGGCAGCCTCTCGTTCGAGTGCCTCAGTTGCTCGTCTGCCTTCGGATTCGGCGAGTTCTTCTTGCGCTTTTCTATAAAATTGCAGGATGACAAACAATTAGAATTGGTGAGCTATGGTATGAATTGGCAGCACTCATCTCTTCATCTATCCACTGTACAGCGGAAAAGACATGTACCCAGCGCTTGACTCAAATGCTCCACCGTACAGCATAGCCAAAATCACGGAAAATCAACACAATCTAACAAGATTGATCACATAAAATGACACCCCAAGCGATCAACATAAAAAGTCACTCACTTCAATTCCTTTTGAATCTCTTCTTCTTTCTTCTCTTCCAATTCCGCAATCTTAGTCTCCAATTTCCGTATTGTAATGTCCTGATTCTTTAATCCCCTAAATTCAACTTAGTGCGCGAGAGAGAACAACAGGGATGAGATCATGCTGCAATTTGCCGTCCGCAAGAGAGTGATCTCGTAATATCAAGAGACACAGCTCTTACCTTCATACTCCGCCACCTCCCCCCTCAGCCGTATCAATTCCTCTCGCTCAGTTAGATTCAATGCCCCCCCCTCAGACCCACTCGTTGCCCCTCCGCCTCCTTTCTCTCTAATCACTTTCAATTCGTCTTTCAACCCATCCCTCTCCGCAGCTAACGTCTCCAACTCCGCATTCAAGTCCTCCATCCCACTCAACAAATTATCCACCTGCGAATCTCGCGCTGAAATAATCTCCAAGGCTTCGACCAATGCCGACGCAGGATCGCGACATTCGTAAATGGAATTGTATAGCTGCACAAAGGAATTCTCGGCGAGTTTGCATCGGCGAGTCAACGAATCGATTTCTTCTTGATACGCCTTGACGGTGGCCTTGCACTCGGTCGCCAAGGCCTCCACGTTTTGGGGCGAATTGTCGCCCTCGGCGGTCTTCACGGCGCGCTTGAGAGATTTGGTCGATTCGCCCAGGATTTTTCGGGCTTTAAGGGATCTTTCTTTGGATTCCAGCAAAGTGGTGGCGGTGGAGGAGAGCGAAGGGCGGAGGGACTGGAGGTTCAGAGATTGCCACGCCGCTAAGGCGGATTGGAGGGGGATCAGGTCACTGATGGCGGCGGTCATGGCCTATCGAGGACAGGGTGATGATTTACGGTTTGACTTTAAGGAACGTTGGTCTTGTGTTTGTCTTTACTCAAACAACCTGATGACAATCATGACTCGGATCTCACAGGGTTTCTTCTGGGTTATTACTTCTGTATTATCGGAAGTTTGCAACCGATGTTGTAAATTCTTCCACGAAGATTTT
>JALLPC010000127.1:0-17001 GCA_036940045.1 Stephanocyclus meneghinianus | reverse complement strand
GGAATATCATTTTACCAACCTTTTGGCCTAACAGATGGTCTTGATCTGTGTGTCTGTGTGTGCATGGTTGTGTGCCTCTTTTTGAGATGGAATGAAAAAATGGATGGCGCCCATCCCTCACCCATCAGCAAGTAAAACGAACGTCATCGTTGATGATTGATATGCGACACATTAGAAAACACCATACCACACATTATCCACCTGCCAATAATTCCATCTTCACTTGTTGCCAGTGAACAATATAAGGCAGAGGAGGCAACACTGCAATCACTATCGGCAATTTTCACTCAGACTCGACCAACCAACTGAACAGCCATGAGATTCCATGCTGCCTTTTCGATTCTCGTGTCGTTCAAGATATGCGATGCATTCGTCATCAATCCTATGGTGACATCCAAGCTGGCGTTGTTTCCTACAAAACAATCAGCGGTGATGACATTTCTCTCGTCGTCGAAAGGGGAGGGAGGTTGGTACGACGACTACGAGGACTGTAAGTGTCGTCGATGATTTCAGACTTTTGCACTGTATCGCTAAATTATATTCACCATTCTACGTCAATCTTCTGCACAAACAGTCGTCCAAACGCTCGACTTCAAAGACGGAGGCTGGGACGGCGGCGCAGACGCCCCATTCGACAAGTCCTCCGACGGAAGCCGCCGCTTCGGCAAGAACAGCGCTGGCAACGGCAGAGGCAAAGCCGCGGGCCGAGGCGACGCCGCCCACGATTATACGCGAGATCCTGCGGACAGCGCTCCGGCGGACGAAGGGATCGTTAACGATTTGCTGTCGCAGCGGACGATGCTGCGTCGGAAGGGATTGTTTGATGAGGCGGACAATATTCGTAATACTTTGTTGAATGTTCACGGTGTCACGGTTTGGGATAAAGATAGGGTATGGACTACGCAACCGCAAGGAGGGCGCGGTGGTGATCGCCGCGATACTAGAAATCGATTTGGCGGTAGAGGAGGTGGAGGAAGGGGCGAAAGAGGTGCTAGGGGTGGTAGAGGAAGAGGTTCTGGACGAGGGCGTGGTCGCGAACGTCAGTTGAATCAGCATGGACATGATTATAACCAGACCGGAGGACCTATTGATCCATCTGTTTGCTCTCTGCCTGAGAAGGAGATCCATATGCTCATTCGAGAGCGAATGCAGTGTAAGTTCGACCGCAATTTCGAAATGGCGGATAGCATTGAACGAGAATTGATGTCCTACGGAGTCAATGTTCATGATGGCTTCAAGGAGTGGCGAGCAGATGGACAGGGATGGAGTCGTGGCGGTGGCGGCAGGGATCGAGCCCCGCGTGAGGCCAGGGTTTACCGACAGAGAGGACCGGGAGTGGGTTTGTCGCAGGATGACATCGAAACGATATCCAATTTGGTGGCAGAAAGAGCAGACGCCAAGGCAACAGGAGAGTACGATAAGGCGGATGCTATTTTTGCAGAGTTGGCGGATACCTACGATGTGAATGTAGATGACAGACAAGGAGAATGGGCTTTGCGACACGAGGAGTACCAGATGAGTTCCGATACTGCAATTGTGCCTGATGAAAAAGTTCAGAGGATCATTGGAGAAAAGTTGGCCGATAGGATATTGGCGAGGAAGAATCGGGATTTTGATTTGGCTGATGTGATACGACAGGAGCTGAAAAAGGCTTACATTGTAGATGTTGATGACAAGTTGAAAGAATGGAAAGTGTGCCATCCAGAGGGAGCAAAATGGATGGATGAAGATGAGGTCGAAGATGGTGATTATGAGTACTTGAATATCGTAAGTAAGGAGGAGTTTGAAAGAGATAACGGCGAGGACGAGTTAGAAGACGAAGCCAATGATTTCAAACATGCAATCGACTCTGACAATAATGAGGGTGTTAACGATGGGACTGCGTCCGATTTGTCATCCTTGACAATTCCCGAGCTCAAAGAAAGGTTGCGGAACGCTGGTCTTCCAGTGAGTGGGAAAAAGGCGGAATTAATAGAGCGTCTTGCCAATGAGGTCTAACACTGCTTAAGCCGGGCATTTTATTAGTTGGGTTACTTTATCTTAATGCACTAGCGAGATAATCTAGGGCCACCATGCGGTTACAAGCGTTATTGAACTGGCAGTAGCCGTCACATGTGACTCGCTGTCCGATAAACTTCGGTGCGCTAGACCTACGATAGTTTCTTTGTAAGGAAGGACTGCTTCTAGTAAAAGCTGTCTATCTGATTCGGAAGCGCCAACTACTTGCTTACCCACGCGGTTTACTAGAGCGAGGAGTAGCTCGAGCCCTGCTTGCCTGTTTGTAAAAAGATATATCAATCGAATTCTCATGATTTAAAGAAACATTAGAGATAATATTGATGCAATTCATCAACATCAAAGTCTTACCTCACTTTCCAGAATTTACGATCCTTCAGTGCGTGAGATGAACAATCTAAAATGGTTGTGATTGCATCGTTTTTCCCCAAGATGTTTGATGACATATTGGACACTAAACTGGATGCAGCAAGCACTGCACTTTGTCTAACGGTCCACGCAGGTTGCGTTACACCACTGCAGTCTGCAAAGAATTTAAGCATTGCTAGTGAATTTGTAGAATCTGAATCAGGAACATTTCCTATTTCATCAAAAAATGCAGAAGCCAAGCACTCTAATGATTTTGCAATGAGTAAAGGAGGCGGTTTCTCTTGAGAGTTAGAAGCAAAGGAATACAGGCTTGGAGCAAGCATGTTGTAGACAAGCTGTTGATGACCAATGACCTCATTGTAGTTGCTTGAATTTTTAGTCGCAACGATTGTCCGAAGGAAACTTGAGAGTGCACCAAGAACAGCTGACTTGTACGGAAGGACACCTTCTGTAAATTCATTCGTACCACTCCGTAAGCCTTGATCGCAGAGCAGCCTGCAAAAGCCGCAAAATGTTAGAGATCTAGTATCATGCATTGCTATAACACTGTCGAAACCTGGCGAATCGTCCTCTTCAAAATTGAGCTCATCTGCTACGTCCAATGCTATGTCGTTTTTATCATCATCACTGTCATTCTTGTCATCACCGCATTTTATGTCATCAAGGTTTGCTTCTTGGTCGCCAAGCTCTTCTACGTGATAATTGGGTGACTTGAACCAAAAATCGCCTTCAAATAAATCGTCTCGACAATCAGAGCGAAGCACTAAAGGAACAACATCTGTGCTAATTCTAAAAGTTGATAATCCATTAAGTGGAGCAACTCCTGTCCATTTACCTGCTATCAGAGTAGCCGCCCTCACTACTTCCGCTAGACATTTGAAGTAGTTGAATAATATGTGAGCACAAATATCAACTTAAGAAACAAACTCATGTTGTGTTATCACTAACTTACCTTTCCCTGCCCAAATGCGACTACGAGCAATAATCTTGACGCACTCCGACAAGATAGAACAGCTCGCAGAAGCTCTTACTCTGAACCGTTCTTGTGATCCGTTAGCAATATTATTGTCATTTATTGATACAGGAGTTGGTGATAAAATATTAACATTGGCAAGTTCTGTCAAAACTGCACATGCTGCTGTTCGATTTGCCCAGGAATTGCTGCGCAAGTGATCAATAATGACATTCTTCAAGAATGGCAACAGTCTTTCCTGCGGCGATGTTCCGAAAGTGTCATCACGATGTCCGAGAGCAGTCCCACCTTCTTCCCAGACATCATTCCAAAGCGATGCAACTTTAGAATCCTTGTCGTGTCGTCCAAGAAATGCAGTTGGGAGAATAACCTTCATCCAAACATCTCTCGGGCCGCCATCCTGCAATTGACCACTTGCTCGTACAACTATGGCCCGAAGAGTCGATGCTGCCGCTCTTCTTACAGATGGATCATTGTTGCTCCCTGACGATTCAGAATAGCGCTCGCATGCCTAGAGAGCTTGTTTAGAAACAACGATAAAGCTCTAAGAGCAATATGAATGACATTACTTACACGTGTAGCAAGGTTTCTGACAGCTCTTCCTGGAGCAAGTTCAGCGAGTGACCCAAGGGCATGAGTCATTTTATCCTTGGAGGAGGTTCCGCGCTCACGTTCGCTCGCGAAGTACAATGCTCTGAGGAGTCGCACGGATGGGTTACTGGTTGACAATCCAGGAAATTTAAAGGCATTTGGGCAAGTACTGCACAGACTTGTCACAGCATCAGCAACAGCCGCGCGAGTTGCGAATCCAGCACCACGGCGCAATGCACTATCCAGTTCGGGGACGATCTTCTTCTGAGCATCAAGATCAATGAATCGCACCATGTCAAGGCATTTGCTCAACGCTTCGTAAATAGGACCACTCATTGCTAATCTAACTCTTATTGATTCCAGTCTATCATAACTGTCAGAACCAGAGCCCTGCATAGCTTCACTGCCCGCGGCTCTTACTTGAAGATAATTCAGCGCTGCAGGTTCTAGCGCACTCATTGCCATTAATAATGATCCTACAAGTGAATCCAGCACAGGTTGCAGTGTTGAAGGCTTCGAAACGCCGACAATACCTAAAGTTGATGATATGCATATCCCAGTCGCTTCGGCACACGGTTGGTTGAGACCATGCCTAATGAGCCAGCCTAAAGACACAGTTGCTGCTACTTCAGCATTACTTTCGTTTTGCTTTTTGTGTTGCTCTCTTTGAGCATTGCTCATGTACGATTCTTCGTCCGCTGTGGCATTCGACGCCGAAGGATCACAAAGTCGGATTGTGAGGGCTCGCAGAGCCCTACCCAAAGATTCACCCCGCTCTCGAACCGGTGCTCTCACGTCGTCAAGTGCTCTCACTGTTAGCTTCCATAATCTTAACAGCCGAATAGCAGCACCAACATTTTCAGAAGAAATCGATTCCCCCTCGTCTTCTTCGACGCCGCCACCCCCAAGGTCTTCCCAACTTCTTCCTACAAGTATCTCAGACAGGGCCCCGCAAGCTCCAGCCCTTGTGCGCCACAGTTTACTCGCTGCATCTTTCATCAAGGAATCTAAAGTAGGAATCAAATGACGGGTAATGATGTCTCTTCCTACAGACCCACCTCCAGTCAAACCAACCCAAAGAGAATTCATCTGATCCCTTGTTTGTTTGTTTGGATCGTTACACGCTCGAAGGAGAGAGGGTATCAACTTTCCTAGATGGGACTCCAAAGCAATGCGTATATTGGGGCCGTTCAAGCCCTCTGTGTGTCCTAGTAGTGACGAGGCACTGTAACGATCTCTCAAGTCACTATCAAGCCACACTGGATGATTTGTCGCAAGAATCATCAATGTATACAGAATATCAGGGCGACCAAGTGTCATAGCGGCGTTTGCCATTTCTCTGTATGCTCCTAACGCTGCTTCGCCCATCCCAGCAGTCCCTCCAACCTCCGTGTCTTGAGCCTCAATCTCAGCCCCTCCTACACCTTCGCGGCGATCTCTTGCTTGTGCCTCAGTTTCGATCATTGCAGAACCACCATGATTGGAGGATTGCCCGAATGCTTTTAGTAAACGCTCATTCAGAGTAGTCGTCAGAGGATGGGACAATTCATCTTCACCTGCAATGGCCAAAGACAAACCTCGACATGCAGCAAGGCCTTTGCAAGCGCACTCACGAGTTAGTTGTTTGCTCTTGGCGTCTGCAAGGAGCTGAATGAACCAATACTGAAACCTTTCTAGATGACTGTACACCTCACGATTCGCAACTCTTAAAGCAAGAGATTTATCTATAATAGCTAAGCGAGATGCGTGTCCCACAATTGCAAGCAGAAGACCAGAGCAAGCGGCCTTTTTCATAGGGTTGGTTGACACAATTTCACGCTTGAAAATCGTGTAAAGAACATGCTTGTGAGGCGGAAGTGAAAATGAAAGTGCCTCGTTGTATGGACCAGCTTCCCACAATAAGTCTGACTCCGAGCTCCACTCGCCGAAACCAATTGCATCAGCGTATTTGACCAGAGCTTCGCCAACAATCAGACTTAATTCTTCGTCTTTTCTGTGGACGGCAGACCCTAACACGGCAAACAACGAATCAATGCATTGAAGACGTGCAGGCCCAAGATCGATATGGTTGGGGCATGCCTTGTCAAAATAGCCCGCACCGGAGGTACTTGAGGCAAGCAAAACCCCAGATGCACGTATGAGAGAAGAGACTCTAGTTGGATCTGCGTGATCGATGGCTGAATACCGTTTCAAAGCATTGTTCATCCCATCTATGGCGATAGCCATTGGTTGATAAAGGTGGTAGTCAAGCGTTGGGGCATCTTGACAACTGTAACCAAATGCGATCATTAATCCTTGGGAGCATGCATTTCCTACTGCCAATTCAGCATGGGACAGACCCTGAGTATAGACAGAATAGAATCATCTTAGCGGATTTGTGATAGGCGCCCTCATATCAATATTAACATCATGACGGAACTTACCTTGCCAAGAAGAGAAACAATTTCACCACATACCTCCCGGCACTGATGGACACGAGAGTCAGCTTCGACTGGCTTGTCAATAACAGCAAGCCGGAACGCACGCACACAAGATGACCCAAGGAATGCAGCACCATGAATCTCCCCCAGCGAATGATTGCCTCGAAGCATTGTCTCAAGTTTGTCTCTGCATAATTCAGCATTGCGAAACAAACCAGATGCATCGATCCATGATGCAATAGAAAATGCATTCAGAGTCGGGTCAACAGAATTATTCCATAGCGATTGATCTTCATACAAACTTCTGATAACTTCTGCAAAGTGCCTCTGAAAGGTGGAGGCACAGAAGAAATAAATAAGTAAATCTTGATGAAAACCTTCCATACACTGACCATCTACGACTTACTCGGGCTTTAGATGAAGTTGATGCAATGCATTCTTTGGCAATATCCTCAAATCTAAATCCAGTCAAGTTATCTCTCACGACAAGCCTAGCTTCTTGAGATGATGAAGTACATCCTGATAAACAAATCGAGCATTCGTCCAAAAGATCTGTTTCGTCTCTAGTTAATGAACGTCCTTTGTACAATGACATGATACGGAGAATTGTCAAAACATAGTCATTCGATTTTTCATCTCCATAAAAGCTGCCTTCGCTCAGTAAGAGCTGAAGTAAGAATCTTAAGGTTGCAGCTTTTGCTCTAACGTGAAATTTATCATAAGTCAGCCTGCTGCTTATCGAGTCATTTCCCACGATGGCAACCATGAGTTCAGAAAAGACCGCACCATTGAAATGTTCGGTACTAATAGATCCAAGAGATGATGGTATATCTTCCCCGATCGTATTGTCAATACCAAGAGCCTTCTTGCCAATCATGGACACTGTTGCATCGTCATCTCCAGAAAAGAAGCATAAGAGATGGTATGCAGCTGTTGGATTAATGAGAAGCAGGAGATCATGCGACCACCTTGCTGCAGCGAGGCGAGATGATTTTGTTCCGTGACGAGCTGCATGCCACAGTAGATCACAAATTGTTCGAGAAAGTCCATCTGTGCTGAAACATTGATTCGTGTTGTTCTCTTGTAACACACGCAACTGTGGCGCAATTGATGGCGCACTCGCCCATGGATTCGTAAAAGAGACGGTATTGACTTCCAACTCAAAACGTTTGCGGGTTTCCATAAGTGACGTAACGAGCCGGACGTAAGCTGCCAACAAAGCATCTAAAGCTGACGTCGCACGCGTTCTCAATACTTCTATTTCATTTCTAGCACAGCCGAACAACAATGACGCCGTTGCTGCTGATACGGATGATCCAGAGTTGCCACCACACTTTCCGCAGTCAAAAAGAGCATACCGCTCATCAAGACAGAATCGCTGTGACCGTGCCAATGTGCAAATCACTCCATACATTTTATCACGGATCTCAATTTGTATTGTTGCAGTGCGCGACCCGTCACTATTCAACGAGGTCGATTGGCCTGACGATGTCGGCATCACCACTGAACACGCCAGCGTCAAAGATCTCGCAAGCATCGAATGTAGGCGATCTGATGACCTGGACATATCAAAATCAAACTGTTCTCTTGAATCGTAAAAGTGGGTTAAACGAAGACAAAAAGCATTCAAAAGCGAAGCTGCTGCTTCAACTGCAGGTGACCCTGATGATCCAGGTTTCCACAAATCCCCGACGAGAGTAAGAATTAATGAACCGATGGAAACTACTGCAATATCTGCTTCTTCATTAACCATATCCATACCGACATGAAAAATCTTTGGATTGTCCTCTACCACCTTTGCAACAAACTTCAAAGCCGGTGCAAGAGTCGAATCAGAAATTTTCATTCGACAACAAGTCAAAACGGCCTTTTGTTGCTCATCAGAATCATCTATGGCACAGTAGACGAGCCCTAGCCGTCTTTTTGCAACATCTNTTCTTTTTGCAACATCTAAAGCAATCTGAGACTCAAAACTTGAAAGTACTTCCCTAACAACAGCACTTGACGAGACATCCCCGATACCATTCGTAAGAATGGAATTGAGTAGAGCGACTTGATTCCCAAGAAGAGGATCGTTGATGTCGTTGAAACTGTAATTGATAGAGCCCACTGAATTTTCTGAGAATTCTTTTCCCCGGTATGTATCCATGTGAGCGCGCAAATAAGATTCAGCTTTCGACTTCACATCAAGATCAGAATCTCCTAAAAGCATTACCATTAAGGCCACTGTTCTAGACATACCGAGCCATTCTAGGCTGAGCATTGTAGATGTTTTTAATGATGAATCGTCTACGACGATTGCCTCCTCAGATGCTAACTTATCAGTAAGGAAGATGGCAAACCTTCGGCAAGGGGCAACCAAATCCAGAAACTTGAGTTTGAGCTCTTTAAGTTTTGCCTTAGTAGCGAATTCTTCCTTCCAATTTTTACAGCCTGATTCTTCCGAAGCTGCACCCTCTACAAGACATTGGTAGCCAGCTGTTGACATGCCGTTCGGAATTAACGTAGAAGTCACTGGGACGGGTGCATAAAGAAAGATGTCCAAGAAAAGGTCAAACAGTGCTGCTGAAATGATAGGACTCGATAATATCATCTGCTTTGTGGTAACAAGAGGCGTGCGTACACTTGACCAATCTGCAGATTCTGAAGATACAGACGATTCAGACTTGACTGTTCTCCTCGCAGCAGCAGCACTTTCCATTGGGTTTTGCGACACGCGTTCAAGGCAACGTAAAACCAAATGCCGAGTTTGGTTGTGTCTGATTTTACGACTCGGTTCGAGCAAATAACCTACCCCCACGGTAATCTTGTTTGCAATGCATGAAGTATTATCTTGTTGAACGTCATTGTTTTCAAATAAAAGTGACTCCAGAAATTTCAGCAGACCTGGAAGGAGCGAGCAGCACTCGACAGGTGTGCATCGATTGATCCCAAGCGTCAAAAAGGCCAGGCTTAAGTTGACAGTAAAGGAATTCGCAGTTTCTGCATCCAACAGGTTGCAGTCCTTAGGTACGAGCAATTCTAAAATAGAGATGCAGGGAATTTTACATTGTCTATCATGTCTCACACGTTTCATAATATGCCCCAGCATCTCAATCAACTCCTTGTGTATTGTGTCGTAAAGGTCATCAATCTGATCTTGGGTGTTATCAATCTCCGCATTGTCACCAGCAGCAGTGGAGGCAAGTTTACGCTTATTCAAGCCACGGCGGCTTTCTTTTCTAGCGTCGTCGTTTTTACCAATTCGAGACAACAATCTAGGGAGGAGGAGAGTCAGCACTTTATCCAGGGCGCCGGCATCTGTCATGGCGAGACGATGCGAGACGCGGCGTAATGTGGACAGTTCGGATTGGAGAGCCTTGAGGGTTTCGGAGGCATGAGTTGAATTAACAGTATCGTCCGACATGACGAATGAAAAAGAAGAACAAACAGTATGGAAGAGAAATCGTTGTCGCTTGGTCAGGTTTATGGCATGATGCGTATGGCATTCATTAAAAAATGTCAATTGATTATAACAGAACGCAAAGATTATTATAGTGTACAATATTGTACAATACCACACCGAAGCTTGATGAAGTTGCCCGAAAAGGGCATCGCAAATCTTGTATTGTAATTAATGTGTTCATGAAGCAGGGAATCCTTTTTGGCTATAAGGATATTGTGTGTATTTTACACCATATGGTCTGATCTGCTACATCAGGTCGTCCTCAGATTTGCGTCGACTAAGCCCACGAGCCCTCCGAAACCCGTTGTATCCGGGACGGTCCTGGCCCGCCAAATTAAAAAAGAGAGAGACCTTGTCTCGACCTACACTGGCGACAAGCAACCCACCATGGCTGACAGCCCATCAAGGAAACGCCCAGAAGGTGGCAATGCCAGCCCCCAAGCGAAACACCCTCGAGCGCTTCCTCCTGATGTCACCGTCGTCGTTGGCGGCGTAGAGTTCGAATGTTATAAAATTGCACTTTGCTTCGCCAGCGATTACTTCGACGCCATGCTAAGTGCAGGGATGCGCGAGGACGAAACCGGCCGAATCGAACTTCCCGGGAAAGATCCCGAGGAGTGGAAGCAATTCTACAAAATAATTGATCCCAGGCAAATTGGGCAAGTCAAAGCCCGATCATCCATTAATGAAGGAAACGCCGTTATGTTAACGGCATGGTTTCATGAATTTCAGATGGAGGCTCATTTAAAGGAATGTGACCATGTCCTTTCGTATAAAGTGGAAGGTATTTCTCATTGGGAAGACAAAAATAAGGGGAGACTCAATCAATTATTCTGGCGGTTAAATTGTGCCAGGATACGTGATCGCTTCCGGGAGTTGCTTAATTTATTACAACATTCATGCAAATATGATCTTTTCAGGACGAAGGGTGAAGCTGAATTTACAATTGGGAGCCTTCTAAGAAATCACTTATGCGATTCATATGCACTTTTTGATGTTGGTTGCGTCAGGGAGCTTGTATCTCTTTGTCTTCCTGTTTCGAGCGCAAATATTCGTTTCACTTCCAGTGGAGCATGCAGACATCTATGGACACGATACTTGTCAAACTTTCTCATTCCACATAGAGCGCACCTTACTGCCGACATGATAAACAGCAACGAGATGTTCCCGCTTCTTCTTCATTCTTACATGCAGCAGCGTATCCTGAGAGAAAAACGTTTCTACACGGCTTCGAGTAGCATGATATTGGATCCGGGGGAACCTTCAGTGGGCTCAAGTGAGTCAAACCCAGATGATTCAAACCCAGACAAATCAAACTCAGATTATTCAAGCTCAAATAGTTCTGGAGAACTCGAAGGTTCATTCGAAGAACATTCCGACAGCGATTGAATCTTTCTCGAACGGGGATGAGATCAGAAGTGTATGTGAATTTCTTAGGTTAAATGTATCACTAGCCAGCGTTAGACTCTCCGTATCTGATTCCATCTCACCGTAATTCATTTGTTGCCAGTACTTCTGAGCATACCATCAGGCATGGAAGCTATCGAAACTCTGCCGCTGCATAGACTGGCTCTTTGACTGCCCTCGTCTACCTGCCAATGCCTTGCGTCGGGACTTTACCACAGGTGCACGTGAAACTAATTTTGAATAGTTGATATCTTGTCTGTGCACTGGTTTGGGCAGGGAAGAGTCGGCGTCATCTAAATCGTCAGCACTTTCGTCACTAGAATACTCAAGTAGTCTTGGGGGGTTAATTGACACTTTTCTTAAGGAACAAACGTTTTGGGCCCTGTCTTTCCTCTGTGTTTCGTCTGACAACATTTGAAGTCTTTTGTAATTGGAAATGATATTGATGGATCTTTCTTCAATTAGACCCAGATAACGAAGAATGTTGTCTGTTGTTATTGATATTCCTCCTTCTTCTGGATCTATTTCGCAATCCAGTCTGGTTAATAAAAGCTGTCAATGGTAATGTGAAATCTATATAAGTTTGGCTTGTCAACTGAAACTTAAAGTAAAATAGCTCTTCAGCGCTTGCCTTGATTTCATCTTTTACTTCGTCGAGTAGCTTTTGATAAGATACGCACTTTGTCTCGTAAGCAGTTGTTTGTTCTTCTGTAGACCTGATTCGACTCTCTATTTGCACGATCTCATCTCTCTCTTTGCTATCGTCGCCTTCCTCTGCTTCGTACCTTGCACCTTCTTCCTGCAGCGCTTGTATTTCGCTCTGAAGCCGTTCGATTTCTGCAGCTTGCTCGTTCAGGTATCTGAACAAAGAGAAGTTGTGCTCTTCATTTTCTATGAACAGTCTTACAAACTCGTCGACGTCTGAAATATCAGTCGCAGTGGATATTTTTCGAAAAGCCTCCTCGAAGGTTTGCATTCGTTCTTTCCGTTGTTGCGCTTGCTCCTCTTCTACGCGAGCTATCTCATTTGTCCTCGCAACTTCCTCGCGCTCAGCAGCTTTTCGTTCCTCTTCGGAAGGATCAATGAAAATAGGCTGTTGGTTTCGTCGAGAACTTATGAGAAGCTGTTCATTAATGCGTTCAAGCTCGTCGGTCAATTCATTCATTTGTTGTTGGTATGCATCGTCTTCTTTTCGATTAGCTTGTTCAATGGCAGCAATTTCAAGCTGTGCTTTGTCTCGATGTTCATATGCCTGGTTTGACTGCTCTATGATAAGTGCCATCTGCCTCTCTTCCTCTCTGAGGTCCTTCCGTCAATAGAGTTTGCATAATTCGCATTAAACTTTTTCATCGCTCAATAAACAAAATTGACAACATAACTCACCTTTTCAATCTTCTTATATACCTTCTCAAAAGTCACCCGTTCTCCTCGCAATCCGTCAATTTCTTCTCGAAGCCGCTTGTTGCGCGAAACTGTCTTATTAAACTTGACAAGAGCTTGATCAAGCCTACTCTCCAGCAACATCACCTGTTTCTGTGATTGTCGCTGATTGTTGGCATCGGCATTCACACCACCCATCTGCTTCCGTCTCTTCCAAATCTCTTCACGCAATTCTGTCATCTCATTTTCCATCGCCGCTATCTTTGCCTTTTCAGTCTCGACGAGACAAGTGTATCGGTCAAGCTCTCGGTAGAGACGATCGAGCTGAGACTGTTCGAATGCATTGATGGGGTGAGCCGTATTGCAAGTTTGAAGTCGAGATATGTCTGACTTGAGAGTTTCGTTCTCGGCCCGTAGCTTGTCGAGCGTTGCTTGCTGCCTACGGAGCACCTGCGATTTGAGAGAAGGTATCTTACATTACATCAAGAGGATTGCTTAGTCCACGAAAAGAAAGCAACAAACGTTACTCACTAAATCACTATCATGGGCAAAGGCACTGCGATTGGCTTGCATGTTTCGGTACTCGTTTCGCAATACCTCAATGTCGAATTTCTCGCCACTCTTGCTCTTCCTGCCCGGACCCGTGTGATGTTGATCCATTATTAACCTCAAATTCGGTTCGATGTTTGATTCTTTCCTCCTGTCGCCATCCTGAAAGAGTCGACATGAATAAAAAAATGTGCAGAGTAGGAAAACTGTAAACTGTCGCAAATATGAATAAATTTAAAACAAGGCTGTAAAAAATGTCTTTCTATCCAAATGTTAAATGATACGAATACAATATCAAGATGTCATTGATCAATTCATGCCGAGACTGCATTACCTTCAAGAGATTTGCTTAGCTAATCTACTCTCTGCTACGCTCAAAGTTCTCAAACGAACGCAACAGGCTTCTCTGACAAATCCGTGTTGATTTGACCCTCGTCTTCAGCATCATCTGAATCAGTGACCTGGTCAAACTAAGCGTTCAGTTTCCTACGTTCTTCTCGCTCTCGTCTCCTCGCTTGCATTTCTATTTCCATTGCCTTTCTCTCTTCGATTTGTTTGCATTTAAAATCTAGTATCCGGTTTATCTTTGTGGCGAAATCTTCCTTGGCTTCTGCCTGTTCATCTTGATCTGCATGGAGTTCAATTGCGGAAACCTTTTAGACAGTAACAAGGGGGCAATGACAAGGCAAGTGAGGTAATGATCTGTCGTTGTGATCCACCTCGAACCTTGTTGTAAAACTTACCCTACCCAAGGCCATGTCAAGTTTTTCTTCAAAATGCGACAGATCATTGTCTGGCGTTGACTGTGATTTGCTTGTTTGCGCTTCTGTTCTATCTCCCTTCTCCTTGATATTGTAAATTATACAAGGAGTTCCATCCTGTCTTGGAAAGTCACGAAATATAACTCCTTCTTCCACAGGAAAATCATCATGTATAGCATGATCAGGGTCCTTTCTCTCGTCTTGCCCCGGCACGACTTTTTCAAACCCTGGTCCATTCTCAGAAGACGAATCAAACAAACCCAAGTTGTATTTCTCTGACAAATTCCTCATGAAATTCGACGGAGAATAAAACGACATCGGCGACGGATTATGCCTCAACTCTCCCGGTGTAAACAGTGCCAAATCAGGTGTGGATTCTCCGTGTTCTTCATCGTCACTGTCACAGGCATCTTCTTCTTCTTCTTCTTCGTTAAACACTTCTCGAAACCCTCCAACCCCGACACCATCTTCCACTTCAGCTATCGTCATCATTGGCTTAATCGCATCTTTGCTCCTCTGCCCATTCATTGCCTCTGTGACCAACTTCATGGTCAATGTCTTTTTCTTCTTCCTCCTTTTTCTGCCATTTGGACTTGCCCGAATCTTCATCTTTCCACCGTACGGTTTGGTAAGTCGTCGTTGAGCCTGGACTCTATCTGCTTCCCCATGCAGGAAGGCGGCTCCGTATAGAACGTCGAATGGCGAGGCAGGTTGGACGTAGCGCCTTTGGACGAGGAGTCCGGAACGACCGTTTTGAGAAGCAATGTGATAGGTGGGGTTGCGATCATCTACGTTCGCGACTGCGTCTGAGGCAGGAATGGGAACAACATTATCGAGGACTTCATTCCAGTGGACCATTTCAGACTGTATGGAGGAAGCAAATGATGTTTCCTTCATATCATCATCGATAGCTTTCATGGTAGGACTGCCCCCTCCTCTAGCAATACTCTGCTCATCAATCGGATTCATATCCAATCCCCTCTTAAACCGATTCGACTCATCGTACGATTCTCGTAATCCCTTTTCCAGATCTTGTGGCTCTTCACAATACTCGAGAGAGCTTCGTTCTTCAATAATTTCCACATCATAAACATCTTCGTCTGAACTATCTAAACCGCTCAGCTCCCGTTCAAAGAACCCATCGACTCCATCAATCTCCACTGTGACGGGAGAATGATTGTCCTTACTTCTCGATCGTTGCAGACCCGAAACCAATTTCGCCAATCTCTGTCCTCGCGGTCGTTTGTATTTCCTCTTGAACAAAATGGCATCCTTGCAGCCATACCGGTCCAATTCCCATTTCAAATGATTCCTCCTGTACTTGTAGCTGGCATAAATATAAAATCCCCCGATGAAGAGCACCAAGAATGCTCCTTGTACAAATACAGCAATCGATTCTCGTTTCTCCGCTTGTTCGTCGCCAAACCAGTAAACGAATCCGTCGCTGGCCTCCGCAGAGACCGAATCGAAACCTACAAATTCTGCCGTGGGAAATATATCCAAATCCATTCGAGTCTTGACCTCTCGACTCCCACTCAGTACCAATGCGGCATTGTGTTCCATCACTTGTCCTTCGGTCAAGTCCCCCGCGTTGTTTTTGAGACCGTACAATCGATCTTCCATGGAATGTGTAATAACATGAGATAGGAATTGATAGGGTCCATCCGGTGGAGCAAAAGCCATATTCAAGGCCCGCCGAATCATCGCTCGGTCAATTTGTGGCGACGAGGACAGCGGATCGTCGTCGTCAACGAGGACATGTGAAAAATCGGATGTTCCCTGAAGAACTGCGACGGTCCCCGAAAAAGCAACGGTGAGCGAAGCGAAAGTCTCCTCTCCGTCGGCCAGACGCCTCAGCCTCGTTTCTCCGTCCAAAAAATGAACCGAGCTTTTCCAAAAGTCCACGTCGATCCATTCTCCCTGCAGATCGACGGCGTGTACCGAACTCCAGCCCTTGGCGGACCGTGCGTCCGCGTCGAACGCCGAGCGGAAGAATGCGGTGATGTAGGAGGCGGAGTATTCGGCGATGAGGGCGAGGAGATAGCGCGGCAGCGGCGAGGAATCGTTGGGTTCGGTGGCGGCGGCGAGTGAGGCTTGGAGATCGGACAGGGCGTAGGCGGGATCGGATTGTGTCACGACGTAGTTGTTCGGTGCGTCGACGTCGCCGTCGTTTTTATTGAAGTAATTGTCCATGGCGTCCAGTCTCCTGACGCCATTGCTCGTCAAATAGGATCCATTCGAGACAATGGTCCATATATCGACGTCGAGTTTTAGCTCGAAGGGGGGGAGGCTGTACACGTTGTAGCGCGGTCGAGATTGGGCGACTGCCAAAGGGAGACTCAAGCTTAGAATCGCCAGGAGGCGAGGGATCATGACATTGTTGCGGGTGTGCTTGACCAGGTGCTTCAACATGGTCATGTTGTGGGATGCGACGGGCATCGTGGTTCTTAATGGCTTCTGGCCAAGGCAGCAGAGCGACAGTGTCTAAGCTGGAGGACGTAGACCTGGATCTCAGAACAAGTTGGATCGAGTTCCTTCACCGGATAGAATTGCGACCCGCGACTTTTTGCAAAGCCACTGCCTAGAGATGAAATTTAATGGCGTCATTAGTTTTTGTCGACTAAAATCTAGGTAGCAGAGAGGGAGGTCGTACCGTACAGTCCGGTCATGTGAACTTTCTGTTCGCTTCTGTTGCAAGAGGTTTGATTGTGTCTTGTGTCCGTTTTTGGCGGGAAATCGGCATTTGTGAGTTTTGAAAATAGGTATCTTTCTCAAAAATGAGAAGCAGGAACACTTCAAATGTTTGTGACTCTATTATGACTAATATTGATGCTAAAAGAACGGTGAGAGACATTATTAATACACACTCTTTTCCGCAATATGTGTCATTCACACAGCAGTCACACACATCACCTTGGAAGCAGGGGAATCACTCGTCGACAACCTTCGACGACCATAGTATCGTAGAATGTCTGCATTGGCATCCTTTCTGCAAGCATCAACGACACCAATCCTAACAACCCCATCAAGCAAAATGCGCATCTCCAAACCGTCCTCGTCCCTCCTCGTCTTGGCAGAGATCGGAAGAGC
>JALLPC010000126.1:0-16909 GCA_036940045.1 Stephanocyclus meneghinianus | reverse complement strand
GGTCTATTAATATGGTACGAGTAGGAGTTTATCTTCATCGCCTCGGGATCGGGCTCAAAAAAACTCTGACGACCCCTAATATTGACACATATGAACTCTAGATAGAATGATTATGGTATGGAGTGACAATTATTTGTCACTTATGATTTTTGCCAATAACCCAGAAAAAGAAGAGACAAAAAATATAATTGTCCCTCCTTTTTGGAGTTTGGATATAATTTTTGTGTGATTGACACTGTCTCTCTCTGCACACGCACGACGACGTCATCCTTCTTCTCTGGTTTTATTTTTTGTATGCCCATTAGATAAAATAATAACATGTTGCCATGCTTTGATTGGTTGGGAGAGAATGTTACCATCTACCCGCAGAGACCCCACTCCGAAGACACACTTCGCCACCAACATCAAGTGCCAGTGTCCGTCGCGCCAGCTGTGAAGACACCGCCTTGATGGAGTCTGTCATTCTCCTTTGTCCCATCAGCATTACTGAATTAATTCCTGGCCGCCTGGACACCACACACCACTCACACCGTGTGTAACAACAGTCATCCGTAACACCGTCTTCCTCAAGCGCCGTATCACGACGACCATGGCAGCCGCAACCGACTCTCTCCCCGCCATGAAGATTGAGGCGTGCCAACAGGAGGGCCTCGTGGACGATCCCGACAATTCACGCCCACAAGAAAGCACGGCCAACGACGCCATGAAGGCGTCCGTTCGCGTCAACGCCCACGTTTCAGTCGATCCCTGGTCGCCGGGATTGAGGAATCGAAAACCTCGATCGGAAGAGGATCGCAATTCGAATTCCACCGATGCAGACAACGACGAGGCTGTGAAGATGACGATGACAATGACGCCGCTCGCTCCTTGGCCGGCCGCTCGCCAAATTCAAATGCTGCCTTCCCGCTCGTCGTCGTCGTATGACAACGCATTTGAAGACGACGAAGACGAATGTCCCGCTTCTCGAGCTGCCGCGGCGGTGCAAGCTTTGGCTTGCAGGCCACTGCACGAGGAGGAATCGGACGACGAGGATGACCACCACCACCAACAACAACAACAAGATGAGAGAACCAGGCGGCTTTGTAGAATGGAAACCACGCACACAAGTCACATCAGCCAGCATTCTTCCTTGGATAAATTCAATGACAACGCAACTACTGGCGCATGCATCAACAACGCCGCCAGTTCCGAAAAAGGAAATCTCTCAACCTGTCTCATTCCCGATCCAGACGCCTTTCCCTTTGCCTCATCGACATCTGCCACATCATCGCACAACACACTCTACAAATTCTCGCCAACCCTCACAGGACGGATGCTCACGTTCCTATCCTCCCGCCTCGTCCCACCCCACCTACATCACACACACGGAGGATCCGCCCTCGCAGGTTTCCTAGCCCTTCTGCTCGTCACATGCGCAAATTACGTCCTGGGACCCATGAGAGATGCCGCAGCCCTGGCGGTGGGAGTCTCACACATACCCGCTCTCACTCTGGCGTCCACCGTCTTGGCGCTAGGATCCTCCGTGCCGGTGGGGTGGCTGTTTGAGGCGCCGGATCCCAGGAGGAGGAGATTGTGGAGGCGGATGGGATTGACCAGGGGGGAGACGCAGGGGACCAGTTTGGCTTTGTTTTATAGAGTCTTTGGATTTTTGTTGTGGAGTTATGCGGTGGGATTTTGGATCGTGGAGAGGGCCAAGCAGCGGAGGGAGGAGGAGGTCGATCGAGTGGGGAGAGGAACACAGGCCAGTGTTGCTGGCGCGGGTGGGCTCCGTGATGAGAATCATGATCAAAGTGCAATGGACGAATCCATTTTGGGATGGATCGGAATTTTATTCATGCGAATATTGCACAAAATGGGTTTGCCCGTTCAAAATATGTTAGACAATGCCACGAGTCTCGCAGGAGAATTGTTATTTGGCATACCCACTTTCCTGTCCAATTCATTAATCCTTCATGAACACGAATCAATTCCATCTCTATTCCTCCGAGCGTGCACCACCGCTGTCAATAAATTCGGCAGCATCATTTACATCATGTTCTTCCTCGTGGTCCACTTGATGAAACTGCACTCCCTCTCGTTGATATGGGGAGTCACCACCGAGGCAATGGAATACGAAGAAAATGCCGAAAGGAGAAGAAGGACCATGGAAGAGAAGGAAGAAGAAATGATGAGTATGACAGCGAAGAGATCGGCGGGCGGATTAGTCATGATGGGTAGTGGAGGGGCCGAGTTTGGCAAGAAGGAGGGGACATCTCCGCAGCCGCAATGCAATGGGGGTGGCAATAGTAAGACTTCGCCTTCGGCGGTTAGGTTGAAGAGATTGGGCTTTGTTGGGTTCGGGGGTACGTTGGGAGGTATACTCGGAAGGTGAGAATGCCCTTTGCAATCAGTTTTGGATTTCGATCCAACCTTTTCGGTCTATTATCACCCACTTCTTTATCATTAACCATGTATTTCCAAATTTTTATATACACAGCTTAATAGCTTCCTTCGCAGCTCACATCCTTCATCTATCTGGACTTCTAGTCCTCGCAGCAGTCCTGCTTGAAATATCCGCCAATCTCTCCATTGAACTGGGCCGAATCATGCAACGACACTGGGAAGAACAAATCAAATACGCAAGCTGTGGTGACCTCGCCTCTCTTGGCGGATCAGAGCTCAGTTTAAATGGTTCAGCTGTTGATAGTTCCATGAGAAAATCTGTTTCATTGGGAAGCATGAAGCGTATTGCGAGTTCTCAGGGCAATCTGGCCCAATTGTACAATAATAATCAAGCACAGTCGGATAGTAGCGGCGACGGCGGAGGAGGAATGACTCGTGCAAAAAGTATCGGAACACTGAACATGTCGAGCGAAGAAAAGGCAAAGGCCGAGTCAACTGCCAGCAATAAGGAACAACCAAGTATCATTGATGACAATTCCTTCAAACAGCGACTTCTTCGCGGGGTCACGACTATTCTCAGGTCACGTCTACTCATGGCAATTTTCACCTACAATGCACTCTACGCCTCCACTTCTGTATTGCTCTCTTTTCAACGTGCAGAACTTGTTGCCAATCGCTCTTCTACTAGGTCCAGCGCAGTGTCCAATACTGCATTTCTAGCGAAAATCAACACTGCCTCAAGCGTAGCTGTCTTCGGATTACAGGCGAGTGGATTGGGGGCATTGATAGCCAATAGTTGCGGGCAAAGGGGTGCCTTGGCCCTCATGCCGATAATTCGACTAGGTGGAATTTTCCTCTTGGGTTGGTGGCATTGGTGGTCTGGTGGCCAACCGCCTGACCTAATATTATTTCTCGTAATTGATGAATTCACAAAAGTTATCAACTTTGCAATTGCCAAACCGGTAAGAGAAAATCTATGGAGGGGACTCTCCGCCGAGGCACGATACGAAGCAAAACCAATTGTGGACACATTGGCGAACCGCTGGGGTGGTGGAAGTGCAGCATTCCTTGTCTCATTCATAAATAGGATTACAGACCTCACGGGCCTCGGCGAAGTGAACGAGAACGGCGACAGAACAATATTTGGCTTTCCTCCCGTATTGTTGTTGTGTATGATAATTTCTGCGTGGTGGACTGCTGTGAGTGCGGATGTGGGGAACATTCGACGCAAGATTGATCTTGAGCTAAAGAAGCAGCAATAAAAATAGCAACGTTTAGATGCAATTGTAGGAATAAATGAACACTTCAATTGAAATAAAAATGATCGACTTCGTTGATTTGTTTAATCGTTCTTCATCACTGGTGTAGACACTAAGTTGCCGAAGGCGATGATATACGAGGTATATAGGAATACCTCAAAGGTATAAGCTGAGAACGATCAATATCACTCGGTGTACTATTTTAAAGCTTCTTCCAAAGCATTCGCCCGACCTTCGACCGCCCCAAACAACGCATCACCCAGTTCATTGTCTCCGCGCTCCAACGCCAAATCCGCCTTTACTACATCTCTAAACATTTCCAAGCTCCATTTGAGAAGTTTGTTTTGAAGAAAGTCATGAACCACTGAAGGCATCCCCTGGAACAAAGACACCAAGACATAAGGCATAATGATGCTCATCTTCAAGTTCATCAAGCACGAATCAGCAGATACAGGTTGAAACTCCACCACTCCACTATTTCGCAACCCTGATATGGATTTCCACTTAATTCCCTTGGGGTTCTGAAGAACCTCACTTTGGGCTTTCCAGCTGAATTTTACACCCTTTATATTTAAGTTCCATTCAGTTAAGCCCGCAGCATCCAAGTAGGTAACGGAGTTCAACCAAGGAGACCACCGAGACATTTGAGGAAGATCGGTGAACCTTGAACTTGCTATTGCATCAGAGAAGGGAAGGGGCACAGACACAGAAACAGTTATATCTCGACCTGTGGCACTCGATGTTGTAGCTAGGTAGCTTTCTGACTTGGACGAAGCAATGGTGGGCTTGATCGTGGATGACGCTTCATATATGGGCATGCGATCGCTCATTTCATCAAGACTCAATCCGTACAATGCTCTTGATAGGGACGCAATATCAAGCATTCCATCTTCACTCACATAAGATTTGAATGGCGGAGACAAGGTATCACCGGCTAACATTGTATAAGTTCCCAAACCGTGTGAATATTTGGTCAATCCAGCTGCAAAGGGGGAGCTGTCTGCAACCGCAGCCAGTATTGAAGTGTACGCCAAGCCTATTCCCGAGTCAAATGATGATGAAAAAACGACAGGAATTTGGAAATCCTGATTAGCAAGCTTTGCTATTCGCATCGAAAGTTCGAACCCCAGCATTGCAGGCTTCAACACGAAAGCGGCGCATCCACTGTGAATGTAGTTCTTTTGTTCAAACGTTTGTTGCAAGTCAAGTGCAATCCGTTCAAAATCGTATCGATGTGTTTCAGCAAGATCCACCAAGCTCTCGTCTAATGCATAACGGATCTTACTGACGCGAGTGAAATCCTCTAAGGATCTCACTTGACTTTCTAGGCTCCATTGTCCGTTTATGTACTGCTTCTCTAAAGGTTCTTCAATGAATTCAAGTGTATTGAGAATGCTTGAGTCTAAATTTTGCATCTCGTCAACAAATGTTTGAACGGATTGAAGAGTCCACGCTCTGTTGGCATCGGCACGCAACTTGAAGTTTCCTGCACCAGAGGAATTCTTTATGTTCGCCAGATTCCCAACATCTATTGTGGGATCTCTGTCCCCAATCTTTACTTTGATGCTGGGGAACTTGATTTTACCTATTCGTGGAGACGCTGTCCCGCGAGTAATGAGACCATTAATAGGGAGTAGCCCAAAAGATGAAACAGACCACGTTTGAATGCCGTTGAAGTGATTCCGCGCGAGAGCTTGAGGCAGTGGGGTTCCAGCAACTTGCGCAGCAACGGAGAGAAGGGCCATTTCTAGACCGGACCTCACAGATGGTGCGACCACGTCTCTTTTGATCCCCACAGAAAGCATAATTTGATCTACAAAATTTGCAAGGGATCCATCAAGGGACAAGATATCTTCTGCACAAAAAGAAATTTCCCGGCTCTCTGTGGACAAGAACGTTTTGATCATTCGAAGCTGCTGCTCGGCATCCGCCAAACTTTCCTTATGTAGTCCTGTTAGAGGCGACACTTCCCCAATCCCAACAGCCATGCCATCATCGGAAGCAATACTGATAATAAAGCCCTCTCTCCTCTTGAGCTCGTTTCTTGATCGAGCATTGTCACCCCATCCGATACCAAGAATACCCTTGTCAGTCCCATCTGCCGAAATGATTGTAATTCCAAATGCCTCATACTCCATGGTGTCAATTTTATGTAAGCGATGAACCGACCTGCCATCTCTATGGAAGTTATCACTTCGGGTCATGGTTGCCAGAGATGGAGCTACAGAAGAGTCGACTGGCATGAATTTTTCATCAACGACGGTTTCATTCTCAATGAATCCACCGACAATAGAGGCGATCGTTAAGGGATCTTCAACTAAGAGGGCATGTCCCGCGTTTGGAACTTCGATATATTTTGAAATCCCACGAATCTCCTGCCACCTGCGGCCGATTTCGGAGTACTTTCTGTCTAGCGCCCCCGCTACAAATGCTGTTTTTAAGGGAACTACAGCTTTCCAGTCATTCTGTGATGTGAGAGGTGGAGAGCATCCACTAAGAACTGCTGCAAGATCATGTCTTCTCCGTTTAAGGCTTTCGAGACGTTTGTTTATCACCATCGAATACGTTTCAGGTTCTCTACGCCACAGATCCCCCCAAAGATATTTCGAACCGTACCATTTTGTCAAGAAGTGAGTCAAATACTGTGTGTCGTAAGTTTCATCTGCCAAGTACGATCTGAAAGACGACAGCACTAGCGATTTGGAAAGCGAGAAATCATTTGCTGCTCGTTTCTTATCATAGCCATTTATAGTTCCATTTGACGGCAGCTTTCCAGGATCGGCTCCGAGTAGCACTAATCGCGTCTGATCAGTTATAAGATTTGATATTGACATATCGGTAACACTGGTTTTGATGAATGGCGCCCTGTCTTGGATATCAAGCCCGGCACACAATCTTTTCATTGCCAAAGCTACTCTTCCGCCAAGGCTATAACCAACTATGGCGTCAACGCTTGTAATTTGATGGTCTTCAATGAGTGATCTGCATACTGTGCGCGCCATATCATGTAGTGTAAATGGAGGCCCGTTCTCATTCGAGTTAGTGGAATCAAGACGTAACGTTGCACGGACGATTTGTTGATGTGATGACATTACTTTTGGGGCATCACCATGACCGGGCAAATCTATTGCCACTATGTTCCAGTCGTCTGACAAATCTGCACTCAATGCCGATGCAACTGAGTCCCAGTCCGTTTTGTCCCCCATCCATCCATGCAGAAGGAGAAGATTTTTAGAGCTCCCACTTGATTTTGCGATCGATGACTGCAATGTTTCGCGATTGTACTGCTTGATGGGAAGCTTCATACGATTTGACTTGGAATCATCTGTAGTAGACGTACTCAAGCTCTTATCAATAACATCTACAGCTCTACGGGTAATCTCCTGATGCACGTTGACATTAGCTGACCTGTTGATTACTTTTGCTTCGATGATAACCGGTACCCCGGATAGGATACTTGAACGATAAGCATCTTTGAATGATTCAAATGAAGATGCATGTTTGTATGGGAGCCCAAACGCAGACGCTCCTTGGCTGAACGAAAACTTATTCGTAGGAGTCCCCCAGTACTCGTCGAATCCAACATCTTGTCCATGCTTTGCAATCGGCAAGAATGAAAAGATTGCTCCACCACCATTGTTCACAATGATAGTTATAAGAGGAATGCGATTAAGATTGGACGAGTTTGGGTGCGACTCAGTTGTCAGCCCATAGAGAGCATTCAGATCATGCAGCGTTGTCACGTCGCCACAAATAAGTGTCGTTGGGTTTGAGGAGTCTCCGCACCCAATGGCCGTCGATATGATCCCGTCAATACCACTAGCTCCACGATTGACGGCCACCGATATTGGGAATTTCCTATCATCGATCAAAGTTGAAAACGAGGCAACAGATGAGCTTGTTGCAGGATACAGAAAGAATTCGCCATCTCGCACTGGCATAGAGTTTGACAAGAAAAGTGCCATAGGAGAATTTCTGGGGCTTGTCTCTGCTAATACTTCTGTCAAAGCAAGCATGATCTGCGGTTCGGTTAGGCTGCTGTCGACATCGTTACTTTGTTCGGTTTCACCATTGATAGGGTTTATTCGGGGGTCGCGCGACGTTGAGGCTAACTTTGTAGCTACTTCCTGAATTATTACGGGCATATTACTCCTTATTTCTCTTCCGAGGTACAACAATGAAGCCAATTCGCTGCCTAAGCTGTTCGAGGTTGACTCGAGACTCTTCAAATGTCTGATTACATTCTTTAAGAAATGACCAATATTTGTGGACACGCGATGTGTGACTGTTTGATCAGGATCTGCACGTTCGTAAGGGTAAAATTGCTGAACGAGAACATGCTTGGTGGAAGCATTCATCTTCATCGCCTTGTTTATCATCCCTGCGACCTCTGTAGAAACTAATGGCGTGCCAAGTTGCAATATTAAATCTGGTTGAATCCCTTTGGACACACAGGGATGCTTCAACAGGTGCTCAGCATACTGAATTACAGTGGATTCTTTTCTTAGAGACCCACTTTGAACTCCAGCGAAAATGGGGAAACCAATAGTTTTGGCAAAATAAGAAATGGACGAAGAGAGATTGTCAGCACCGCTTCCATCCACATCCAAACTCCTTAAATTTCCAGTGACTATAATTCCACGCCTTGACTTCATTATCAACTCTGCGATCTCCATAACAGAAAAGTCAGCAATATGGCGTGAATGATAGGAGTCTAACCATCGGCTTCCGCTCTTCGACCACCGTGCAAATCCTGGTACATCTGTAAATCTAGCATTATGGAATTTTGTGATCGAGCCTATTCTATCATCATTTCTAATTGGCCCGTCATCCGGAGCTAAATTCTCTCGAAATTGAATATTGAGATGAACTGGACATTAAATACGAGAAATTGAAAATGAGAAGTATTGAAATTCACAGAGATGTGAAGTCGAACATCGTTTACCTGGACCCATCAGCTGTTTTGTAAGAGACACCGCATGGTTTGCATCAGACAACGCCAATGAAACTGGGACATCATCGGAAGGAGATGGTATGTCACGGAACCATCGGATATAAGACGAGGAAAACATCTGTAGGCAAGATAAACGAGTTAGACGGATCATGGCAAAATACGAGAAACGCATTGATGCGTTTACTTCAGCGTTTCACCTTTACTTGATCAATGGATTGGTTGCTGCCGGTATCTCGGCTTTCGTATGGTCTATCTGCCGTCAGGAGCAATAAAGGGACTCCATCTGAGCTAGCTTCCACGACAGAGGGATACAAATTTGCGACAGCAGTGCCACTAGATGTAACAACAGCAGCAGGGCGACCATTTTGACGAGCATAGCCAACCGCACGAAAACCAGCACCTCTTTCATCGTGAACACTTATTGCCCTCACAATTCCAACATTTGTTCGGGTTGCTTTGAATATTGCTGTTGTCAGCGGGGTATTCCTCGAGCCTGGGCAGATGTAAAATGTCGTAACTCCACATCTCACTAATTCTTCAATAAACGCCGAAGACCACGCAACATTAGGCGAGGAATAACTCTGTAGTGTTACAGGAGAAGACGGAAATAAGGAAGATAAAACACCCAGCTTATGAGATATCTCAGTCCACTCTCCCTGGACTGTAGATCCCTCGACAATACCTGCTCCAGCAAAAACAGAAACCTTCGACTCGGGCAATGCATCTGGTGTATGCTTATCATCAGCCGCCAAGTGGGGTTGTGACGTGGGTCTGTTTTGATAATTTGTCACGAGGGCAGATCTGATAGCAACTACAATATCAGCAGAATCATGCCCTACATATCCAAAAGGACCGGCGTAATATCCTCGATCATAGGATGCTAAAGTCTCGAATTGTCTTATGAAATCAATTGCTATACCTGCCGAATCACCGCAAACTGCGGGGGTTGGGTGAAGTGCGGACAAGAGAGACCGTGCGACATCTGAGAAAAACATTCATAATGGGTAAGCCTTGGAAAAAGACATTCGCAACATGCCAATCGATGATAAATCTGGCTTACCAATGACATTGGCATTTTCCGATAGATTTCCTTCAAATGTCTGACAAATGTGCTGCAAATGACGGAGACGCCGGACAAAGAACCTTCTCTGATGGGTGCTCTCACTGATTTGTCTTTTGTCGAAACTATTACCGCTGAACTCATATGTTGTTAGGAGGTTGTTGTCATCTCTCTTTTCAAGCCAACCATTATCCTCTAGCTCCCTGAGGGCGTCACTGATGAATTTACCAGTAATCTCATTCTCTAACATATCCTTTTTCGATGACAGAAGTTCACGTAGCAACTCAGCATCGGCAGAAGGTGTGAGACCTCGTATTCTCGTTCCAGCAAGTGCTTCTGATGTTACCTGATGTCAGGAGATGAAACATTATGACTTTGGACATAAAAGAAAACGCATTCATAAGAATACTCCCAACCTTCAGCAAAACGCACCGTTCTAACATCATCTTGGCCTTTCACCCGAAAAAGACGTTCTGGAGTGCAGCCAAGAAACTCTCTGCTGTAAATCATTCCGTCGCTCTCTTGTAAGAAGTCGTCTGCTTCATCAGCTCCCGGATTCAAGTAAAAAATGTGACCTATGTGCCCTCCGAATTTTAGCTTCATAAGTACATCTAATCCACTCACAGAAGACGCAAGGTTCAAGTCAACCTTTCTTGCAAGAACAACTTTTCTCAGTGAACGATTTTCGCCATCGTGCAATGAATGGTCTAACCCAAGCGTTGTTGTATACTCGGCATTGCTGTTTGGATTAATACGCCGCAACGCCTCTGTTACACCCCGTTCAAAAATGTATCCCGGGTCTCCGTCCCCATTTCCGCTTTCTCCACCTTTTCCAGTGGACTCGGACCTTGTCAGAACCGGAGGCAAGGTAGTGCATGGCATCGGGGGCGATAATTGATCTGACAATTCTTGTAATATCCTCAAGGTCCTTGTTGCTGCATCGTACCACCCCATTCGATGAGTATATTGCCGCAGTTGGTTTTGATCCAACGGCCGTATAGGTGCCAAGTTATGAAGATGAATTGCGAGCGTCAATGTTCGAGTTCCCCCATTTCCACTAGTGCCATGATCATTGGTAGGATTTCCATCCGAGGTAGCTGACATACCCCGCACTTCTCGCCTTAACTCAACTGCAGGAAGCATCCAATATCCTCCGCGTTCACCGCCGAATCCATCCCAATCATCTGAGTCGATATTGTTGTTTTCGTGCAACTGATCATCCTCATTTATCTTCTGTTGTCGTTCTTGTTGCTGCTGCCTATTTTGTCTGTTTCTCCTCTTTTGCTGATAGAATTTCCAATCAAAACGAGATCCACCATATACTCTCGCCCGAGGCGGCAAATCACCCTCCTTAAACATGGAATGTCGCTGTCCCTTTTTTCCTCCGAGATCCTCGCCGAAAAATGCACCATCATTCCCGATTTCGTCATCGTCCCAAATCCTCTTTCCCACAAAAGGATCCCACGAGTCCGAGTACGAAGGAGACGCTTTCCCAATTACCACCGCTTCCACTTGTCCTTCGGCGTCGCCAAAGTATATCACCGGCAACGGTTCACCGGAAAGCTTCCGACGTAGGTTTTGTATGGGTGTCTTTTGCGCATGCAGCCAACAGAGTGGATCTACCGAATGAACTGCGGATATGGATTGTTCTATTCTCAATATTTTGGTGCCATCGAGATGCGTTAAGAGCATCGTTTGTTCCTCCGTCGTTTGATCCATTGTGGCATGAGACGAAGTCGCGGCGATGATTTTATCCAACGATTGAACGAGAGATTGTATCGCTGCGAATAATGGTATGGGATCATCCTCCATTGAGGAATGAGGATGATGTATACCAGACAGATAAATTTCTGGAAATAGAATTTGTTTGGTATGAAGCGTTTTCCCTCCGTGCAGAATGTTTTTGTTGCCGCCAGAGCTGCTGTTGCTTGCCGTGTTGCTTTTAGGCAAAGATGAAAATAGACATGATTTGGTTCGCCATTGATGTTTACGATGCCGTCTTTTCCTCGTGGTTGTTGATAACAACGAAGAAGAGAGAAGAGTTATTGATCTGCGGTCAAAAGTGGGTAACCCCATGGACGATGATGTCAATGTCCTCGAGCGAACGCCATTACTAATGGGAAATGCAGCTCCAAACTGAGGCATCCAGAGGAGACAAAGTAACAAAGAAAGGGCCAAGCGAAAGTGGACATTTTCCTTTCTGTTTCTGTTGATTGAGTTGTTTCGGTAAGCCATTTGGTGTTATTTCTCTCAGACTCGATGAGTGTTTGGTGTGGGCAACAGGCGTGAGACTCGGGTAAGACTGTGGTAGAAGACAGTTGCGCGGAGTTTGGACGAGTGTGTTGGCGCAATGGCCATGGCTCCGACCTGCGACGCCTTGCTGACGCCTTGCCACGTTGATGCGTCACGTTTTTTAGATTTTGATGGGTCTAGTGCGGACACAAATCCAAAAATCAATCATCACTTTTCGAATAGGAATCCGTATAGAAATTGTCTCTAATGGGACACAAACACAAAGGATACTTGAGTTGTCCAATCGGGACATCTTTCTAATAAGTCCTTTGCTCCGTCTGTCCCCCGCCCAACAATCGCCTCCACCCACCCCAACGACTAATTTGTATTAATTCCTACGATCCTGGTCCGCGTGCCAGGCGATCTAAAGCATCGAGCGAGGAAGATTCTCGGCATTGTCTAGAGAGCTTCCCACACCGTGGATACCGTATTGTACCACGCAGTTGGTCTCGTGT
Organism: Stephanocyclus meneghinianus; assembly: GCA_036940045.1. NCBI lineage: Eukaryota > Bacillariophyta > Thalassiosirophyceae > Thalassiosirales > Thalassiosiraceae > Stephanocyclus > Stephanocyclus meneghinianus. The sequence goes on along the minus strand of JALLPC010000126.1, from coordinate 4,507 downwards.
GCCCCCTGCACCTCTCGATCTTGCTTCATCATCTTGTAGACCTCGTTCACCATGGCCCTTCGATCCGCCGCAGCGACGCTTGTTAAGAGGGCGGCTCTTGCCGCTGCCCCCCAGGTGAGAACACTTGAACGAAGTCCAGAGCGACCGGGGAGTGTGCGAGGGGCGTGTGCCAGGCATTGACGAGGATCCGATCCGGGGCAGTCTTGCACTGCACGTCTTGTGTATTATCCGCGGTTTTCAAAATTCCAGTTTGCAGCATTGATGCTGGTAGAGCCAATAGCAAGGCAATATATGGTTGTGAATTATAGGGGGAACGCACTAGTTGATGTCAGTGGTGATGCTGCCAACAAGCGAACGCTATGTCGAGTCTGAAGGACCCTTGGATGAATAGTCGTGCAATACATCACGCTTACTATGGTAGCCGGGGCGAATGGCAATCAAAGCATCCATCACACTAAACAATCTTGCTTTGGGTGGAATATTTGCGGCATTCAATGCTCGTGTTTGTCTGATCCCTCGGCCAACTGCAGTCAATTTTGAATGATTTGACGGGACGAATTTAAATCTCACATGAATTATCAGCTGTAATTTCATTACTAACCCTTCGTTTCTTTTACTCTGTTCAGGTGGCCCGTGTCACCGCCACCCGCGGCATGGCCTCGCAAACCCTGGAACTCACGGCATACCTCGAGTCCAGAATCTCGGCCGCTGCCGGCGCCGATGACGGCGTGAAGTACGCCGAGACCGGCTCTGTGATTTCTGTTGGAGACGGTATCGCCCGTGTTTATGGCCTCGCCAACGTCCAAGCCGGGGAGATGGTTGTGTTCGCCTGCGGTCTTCGCGGGATGGCCCTCAACCTCGAGGAGGACAACGTCGGAGTCGTCATTTTCGGAGACGATCGTGACATCCTTGAGGGAGACACCGTCAAGCGAACTGGGGCCATTGTCGACGTCCCCGTCGGACCCGAGCTCTTGGGCCGCGTCGTCGATGGGATCGGACAGCCCATTGATGGAGGTGCCTCTCTCGACAACTGCAAGAGGTCCCGTGCCGAGGTCAAGGCTCCCGGCATCATTCCCCGTGAATCCGTGTCTGAGCCAATGTTGACCGGGCTCAAGGCCGTCGATGCCCTCATCCCCATTGGCCGTGGACAGCGTGAGCTCATCATTGGAGATCGTCAGACCGGAAAGACCGCCATCGCGATTGACACCATCATCAACCAAAAGACCAAGAAGGAACCCTTGGCCTGCATTTACGTGGGTGTCGGACAGAAGCGATCCACCATTGCACAGCTCGTCGGACAGCTTGATGACAAACAAGCCATGGACAACTGCATCATCGTTGCCGCCACTGCATCCGACTCCGCACCCCTTCAATTCTTGGCTCCCTACACTGGTGCCGCCATGGGAGAATACTTCCGCGACAACGGAAAGCACGCCGTTATTTTCTACGATGATCTTTCCAAGCAAGCCGTTGCCTACCGTCAAATGTCTCTCCTCCTCCGTCGTCCCCCCGGTCGTGAGGCCTACCCCGGAGATGTCTTCTACCTTCACTCCCGTCTCCTCGAACGTGCCGCCAAGATGCACCGCAACACCGGAGGAGGATCTCTCACTGCCCTACCCGTCATTGAGACCCAAGCCGGTGACGTGTCGGCATACATCCCCACGAATGTCATTTCCATTACCGATGGACAAATCTTTTTGGAATCCGAGTTGTTCTACCAGGGACAGCGTCCCGCCATCTCGGTCGGGTTGTCCGTGTCTCGTGTCGGATCCGCCGCTCAATACAAGGCCACCAAGTCTGTGGCCGGTACCATGAAGCTCGAGTTGGCTCAATACCGTGAGGTCGCCGCCTTCGCCAAGTTCGGGTCGGATCTCGATGCCGCCACCCAACAGCAGCTTAACCGTGGAGTGCGTCTTTACGAACTTCTCAAGCAGGGACAGTACGAGCCCTATGAGCCCGAGGAGGTTGTGGCGTCTCTTTTCATTGGAGTCAAGGGATATTGTGACAGGATTGATGTGGAGCATGTGCAAGCGTTTGAGCATGCTTTCTTGAAGCATGTGAAGGGGGCTCATGCGGGGGTGTTGAAGCAGATTGTTGATGCTGGGTATGTCCTTACGCCAGATGCGGAGAAGAAGCTTCATGAGATTGCCGAGGATTTCACTAATGGATTCTCACCTTAGATTGACTGATGCACTGATTTGTAGCAGTGGTTGAGCAACTTGTTGTTTCTGATAAATGCCTTATTAAAAATCTATTTTTGGGATTAGAAGCGAGTACAAGACTTATCTGACTGATGGAAAATTTAATTGAAATAAAATCAACCAATCCATCAGTCCACTCTCCGAACGTAATCGCTCTTCAGGAACGATACCATTTCCAATGCAGTTGTCTTATTCGTTTTGGCGTGGAAACCAACGCGAATGGATCTTGAATGACTGAGGCTTTTGTGATTGCATCTGCAGTGCAATAGGCACTCTGGGTGGCACCACCAAGAGAGCGTTGCGGAAAAACATATAAATGGGCAGTTTTGTCAAGTTTGATGGAACCACTGAGCATTCAATGGAGACTGTTGAGACTGCTGAGCATACATTCAATAGGAGACCAACTGGAATGAAACTCAAGTACTGTGAAATTACAGGAGACAAGACAATGTTCCTAAAAAAAGATGCTTTTCCCAACTATGGTATGAAGATGATAACATCAAAATACCATGCTTGCAGGTAAAATGCTTTCAATCTCATATCCATCAAAGCAGCAATATGATCATAATATTCACTGGGAAACAAATCATCATCTCCCATGTCTTTCACTGTGGCAGACCTTTGTCTTTGCCCAAACTCCTTCTAATAAGGCAATGTAGTTTTGATGGACAAGTTGAAATCAGCATGAGTTCTTTATGATCCAGCTTATACCAACTTGAACAGATTGATTCCGGAAGATTCATTAGTCCTACAGCTCAAAGATTTTTAAAATCTATGACAAAGTTTCACCAAGAGTTAGGATGAAGTTACCAGAAGAGAGTACTTTAAGCAGAACAAGCCTTTCACTTGCAACTGCAAGGATGTCTTCTCAAGATATTTCACAATTTGGCAAACACAATGGTACGAGCGCAAAGAAGACATGATGATTCAGTAGATGACAGATCAGAATTCCCCAATGAGGCATGCAATCATCAGAAAAAGAAAGGATGGGGAGGTACATAACAATATTGATCTACAGATGACAAGCCAGTGCATGAAACAACTATATTCCATGCCATGGATACACCATCCCATCTCTAAGGAGGAGTCAGACCACCTTGTATTATATGGAATTATCAAATCACAACAACAATTGAATTCTCAAGCCCCTTGTGAGTCATCCCAATATGATTCTAGTGTTTGCTAGATAATTGAGCTTCAACAACTCAACAAAGTGGTCAATCTAAAGCAATATCTTTTCCCAATAATCGCAACCATAATATTTTGCAAATGCATGGGGTGCAGACTTTTCATTAAACTTAATATTAGCATGCACACTCTCCATTTGAATAACATGAAGAGAGTCAACATTTTTTCCAACTAACCTATGGATTAAAATGTTGATGCTCAAGCAGTAATGGAATGTGTCATCTCAGGTATCGATGTGCCTGAGATAAAAAATGATGATGTTGGTGATGTCTCCATATTTTGGGAAGAACACTTGAAAATTCTGAGCACCATTTGTGATACCTACATCTATTGTGTAATGGTTTTGTCATGAATCCTCTTAGAGAACCTGGCTGGCTTACTCGTTGGTGCACTCTGCTCCTTACTCACACTCTACTGATCATTGTTGCTTCATCAGCTCTGTTAATTATGATCATGACATGAGACCAAGCTGTACACATGTTTTGAAGTACCTTAGCGATTATTTGCATTCAAATAAACCACCAAATGAAATTCTAATGGCAGCAGACATGCTCTCTGCTTTCCAGACAGCAGTAAATGCTTTGACATTTACACTGGTTTGTCAGATCATTAAATGGATACTTTTATCATTCAAGATGATCACCTTGTTGCCTATTACATCAAAAATTAAATAGTTCTCAGAAAATTTACAAAAACCAAGAAGGTGATTGTCTGTCATGGAAACTTGTGAAATTCATTGGTCCATCTTGCTCAGCGCTAACATGCATGTCTTTGCCAATCAAAAAAGTTTACTCGTTGGTGATCTCAGGATCAAATGGTCTTAAACTATTGAAACAACATGAAGGAAATCACAATCATCCCCTGTCCTCTCAAAGCCAGAAGGCTGAGAGGGGTGCTTGCATCTCTTCAAGGACATTTAGTGATGCTGAATGTGACAGGTCTTCAGACAAAGTGGTGACCCCAGTGATGGTTTTGACCTAAGCCTAAAAAGTAGTCAGACTAGAAGACTAGAAAATAGTCGATGATAAACTACTTTGGGTGACGAATTTTTATGAGTTAAATAAGTTGTAAAAATGAATTGAAAAACCATGATGAAGCACAATATGCTTCATTGTGGA
>JALLPC010000125.1:0-16910 GCA_036940045.1 Stephanocyclus meneghinianus | reverse complement strand
AGAGTGTATTGTACCATACCATATTATATATAATTTCATCTCCTCGCCAACTCGAAGGCTAATTACGGAGGTCATAAATTGTGGAGGTCATAATTATTTCATGCATAGTACCGCACCGTGGTAGTCAAGGACATGATGTGAAGTCATGCCGAGCGAACAAGTCAGTGGTTAGAATTGTCAAGAAAATGTTTTTCTAATAAAGAAATGGTACTCGATGTGACACAACTTCAATCTCCCAACAAGTCTGTTGGATGGCATCTGATCGATCCTGCTCAGGTGTCATTAGGCCACACTAAAGCGGGTATCGTTAATATATTTTACGTTGTATCATATATTATGGTGTATTGATTCTATCGGTTGCATGTCGCAATGTGTACTAATATACAATACACACTACAAGAATATGGGATGCACACACTGTGAGAGATCTTAAAAATCGAAGTAACAGTAGACTTGTCTACTCTCCTGTTCATAGACCATTCTTCGTGTCCTGTTGAAATGGTACCATCAGGACCATAAATTTAAGAGCTTGTCTGGAAACAGAAAACACCACTCTCATTTTCAGATAACCTGCATAAAATGAAATCAACTGGGCGACGGGAAACTTACCCCATAACCGAGAGATGCGAGTCATCTCTCCTCAGGTCACTGGCTTCAATACACGCCTACCCGTCGCAGAAGATGACACAATCAAGGCGCCACTCCACGGATGACAGGGTGAGATATGGCATGAGTGATCACAAATTAGGTTATATTAAAACAGCAGCTACTGGGCAGGTTCATGGTCTGCCTAAGAGAGGTACATTCGACAAAGATCTAATGCCGGCTGGGTCGCTGAACTGCGCTCCACACTTAAATTGCCACTCGTACATGTTGACATGGGAGAAAGGGAGTGTGAAGACTCCAGGTGAGTTCAATGATGCCGAAGTCTCTTTACAATATTGCCATACATAATGGCCTCCCATAACCTTAGCACGACTATCCAAGACAACATAGACAAAACTGACATTCCCCAAGACACAAGTGGACTGTCTGCTTCTCCACGACGAGTCTCGTCCCGTGGCACCCATCACAATCGTGTGTACACCGTCGAAGCCCTGGCAAATGAGTTGGCTGGGGCTCTTAGTAGCATTCAATCTATAAAGCATGAATGGCCTCCTCTTCTCACTAATCGTCCATTTGCCGATATGAATAATAGTGAAAACACTGATCTATCGGCTGTGTCTCATAACTCTAGAAATATTGAGTTGCCCATTTCTACAGTGGCCCTGTCTTCTGGTCGACATCTGGTACAGAAGAACAGCATGATCGAAAATGGGGATAGGGATCAGAAAGACCACTCTGCAATTGATCCACAGGCTGCAGTGACTCGTCCTTCTCCCTTGCCAAAAAGATACGGAGAAGGCCAGTTTCGTGGCTTTCGTAACGACTACTCACTAGGCCAAGTGGCCCGATCCTCCTCCCACATGGTCATCGAATCATCTCGACAAGAGGCCGCCGACAGGATTTCTGAATTCAAGCCGTATGATTTTGCATTCATCAAGCGTACCAATCACTCATGGACTTACGCCATTTTGGCCTATCGATCAGCTGATGATTCCCAAGAAGAATGCATGGTATTTGTAATGAGCCTCGGTGCTTCCACTAAAACGATTAAGAAAAGAAAATGGGCGGAGTTGATACGATGTGTTGTTGCTCGAGAGGACTGTTTGGAAGATGCAATTGGAAAAGGTGGCGAAAGTCATTTCAGTCAAGTAGAAACTGAGTATCACCGTCACTTGAGGAAAGCTTGCATTCCGAAGGTGATAGTGGTTCAAAAGAAGTGTGATTTCATTTGAGTCTTATCAATAAAAGAACAGGAGGTATCGGGTTTCTTGTGGCTGAATGGCGATGGTGGGAGGAGATTAACTAAGAATGATAGCAATTTTAAGGCTAGTCGCGGTTTTTATTGTTAAGTGATATTAACGAAGTTTAATAGTGGCCGTTGGAATTCGAAAAGAAATGTTGATCATTCAGTAGAGCTGCGAATATTACTGATGTGCTGTTGTCATTTGAGTTTGGTGCTCTTATTTCAGCGAAGCTTTAGATACACGGGAATACTCCCTCGTACTTGGTAGGCTAAGTTTCTTAGGTGTCAGTCTGAAAATGAGTGAGTCATGATGGCAGATACTTTTGAGATTTGACGATGATGTGAACTGGAAATAATCAAGGTATTAAAGAGTTTTATTAGTTGTAGCTCATTAAGAGGACTCCTCGAAGAAAAGGTTCCATACAACAGAAGGACAGACAATCCAAATGCAGGCTACGCTCCACGAAGGCGTTTTCTTTCCCTAGCTGCCTCAACCTTTCCTTCTGTTCGATAATGTTGCCTTTTTTTCGCCTTTCTGGTAGCCTCCAACTTCTCCTCCTTCCTCGCCAGCTCTTTGGATCGTGCAAGTTTTCGTTCGACCTTCTTCTCTTTCTTCTTTGCTAATTTCTCATTGCGGATTGTATTCACAGCTTGGATGAAGGTATACTTTTTCTTTTCGTCTGCATCCATCATAACCTGTCAAATGAAAATAGTGTGCGAAAAAATTTGAGAAAAGTGCGGAATTCCTACGAACACTCAAGCACAGCTACTTACGGCTCGCTTCGAAGCATAGCTTTTGGTTTTCCGTTTCTTTTCGTCTTTTGGTTTACTTGCAAATGGAAGAGCAGACTCGATCGACTTGGGAACGAAGAGCTTGTTAAATTTTCGCTCCTTTCGTTCAATTGGTTTGTAAATAGAATCAGGATTCACTTCGATTGGTGTTTCGGTCTCAACGTGGAGAATTGACTTGGGCTTCATGGCTCTCCATCCGTCAACACCATCCTTACAAAGAAGAGAAGTCACGGGATTATAGTAATTCTTCACTTCGACGGGCACCCATGTCCTGCAGAATACAATGTCACTAAGTAAAATTTTGTCCTCAAACGTTGCACGAAATGATCCAGGCTGCCCCTCTCGCAATGCCTTCTTCACTTGTCCTCGAATGCCGCTGACAGTGCGAATACTAGCACCTTCAAATCTACTAACTTCGAGATCACTATTGAACATGCCAGAGATGAATGCAGTGTTCTTGTAGATTTTTGTCGGCGTCCCCACGAGTTTCAATTTCTTCACAATTTTTGATGATGCATCGAGTTCCAAGACAACTCCCGTCGCAGAAATTCGGAATCCAGGAATATTTCCAGTGAGGCGCTGAATTGCAAGTATACCGGTGTTTGGTGGAACTTGGGGACCATAAAACGTCGCTTGACAATGCATGTGTTCAGGCTGTGAACGGAGATTGCGCAAGAAAAGGTGGTAGTAAGTCGGTCAGAATAGCACGGCGCACCGATTTGTTTGGTACAAATGGAACACTTACTGTGTACTTGAGATATCGAAGTCTTCCGTTTTGATCCTCAGTAGAGAATACTGGAATACTCTGAAAGCGACGCCATCCAATGGAAAATACGAGAGGATCATTGCACTTGAGTATCTTTTTGTGCCATCGATGTTTCTTGAATCGACAACGGACTAAGCCCCGTTCCGTTTCCTGAGGAGTCAAACCTCCAATAACAAGTGGCATGATTGGGTTGAAAGATTCAATAAACTCTGCAGGAATGCCATCGATTCGTACACGACAGTACATGCCTTGGCGAAAGCCCTCGTATCGAAGACGGCTTGCTTCGCCATCGACCCCAAACTCTTCTTGATTTCGTTTCAATCTGGCTTCCTTTTCTCGTTTCAATGCTTCGACGTATTCATTTTCGGCTTTCTCATCGGACGGCTTTCCAGCATTGCCTTTTTTGCTTTCGTCATAATCATCGTCAAAATCATTCTTTTGACTTGCCTTCTTCTTGGCATTGAATTCTCTTAGTTCTGCATCAGTCATGCCTTCAGTTTCATCATCGTCACTCTCTTCCACTTCTCCATTCGGCCCATACTTCTCCCCCGTTTCGAGATCTTCAAAGTCGTCAAATTGTTCTTCTTCGCCATCTTTCTCACCTGTGCCACCCCACTTTCCTGTGACGAATTTATCGCGGATGCGTTCAATTAAACAGTCGTCTCCCTCCTGGAGCCATGCATTCATGTCAAACGTAGGCCCGCCAGACGAATGGGAGTGCTGAAGATTTCTAGAGGAATCGTTTTCACCAAGTTGAATTTCATTCAGTGAGGCGTCGGGTCCGTTAACTGCCTTATTGGAGTCTCTCTTCTGTAAACGCTTGTCTCGAAGCTTAAAAAATTCTTCATCGGAGGATTCATCTTCACTATTTTCATGTACAGGTGCATCACCCTCGTCATCGCTAACCAGGTTGGACAATTTGTTAACTGTCCCATAAACGAGTTGTTGTAGGTTTACGATGGATCGTTCACGTCGGAGATAGTTCATGGCTGCTTCCTGCGCTATTCCCGTTCTCCATGTCTGCTTCCCTTGCTGTACGTCAGGGGCGTCCTTCTCCTCATCTTCACTGTCCTCCTCGTCTTCTTCTTTTTCCTCCGACGAATCACTTTCATTCGAAATCGACTTGTCATCTTCCTCATCGCTTCCATCGGAGCTGGTGCTGCTGCTGTCATCGCTATCAGTCTGTTGGGAACCATCCTCGTTCGACCCGTCCTCTACACCATCAAACCTCCGCCGAAACGAATTGGCAAGCTCGTAAACATCTTGAGCTGGTCGACGTTGTTTGTTCTGAATTGAAGGACCATTGCCTCGCTCGTCGTCAGAAGAAGAATCGCCATCTTCGTTATTGGAAGCTCGGATGGCCTTGCTCCCCTGAAACAGCCTCAATGACGAATACTCCATCTTTTCGTCGACTCCACCCTTGACGTCCTGCAAACTTTTTAACAATCCTGCGGGTGCATCCGAATCATACTCATCATTCTCTTTGGAATTGTCATCGTCGTCGTCATTCTCCTCCTCCTCTCCGTTTTCCTTTCGGGGCAAATCCAAATTTTCTTTTTTAGTGTAATTCACTTTTCCAATGTCAATGTATACCGCATCTTTGTCGAAGGATACAAGTCCCACGTTGGACAAAGGTGCATATAGCTTGGTGTCCTTTTTGTTGAGAGTCTGCGACGGAAACAAGCACAATCCGAGGTATTTATTAGCTCACAGGATGAGACGTTCGCAAAACAATGTCATTTCGACACCAAAATAATCTCACCGGTGCCTCCTTCTCCTTATCCACCACGGGACAAGGATCCCCCAAGGCACTAATCTCCGCCATCTCGTAATCCCCCACCCCAATCAAATGAACCTTCGTCCCCTCCTTCAAATTCGTTCCCCGGACATATCCATAAAACGCCACGCTTCTCTCGCATGTTTCGTCGTCGTCCACCCTGGACGGATGAGTAATATCCTCCCACCGATCCACCACGACATACGGATGCGTATTCCTCCACACCAAAGGACGATACTTGACCCTGGACAACAACAACGTCAACTGCCTGACCTCATGCTTCAAATACTTTCCGTTGACGCATCCCGAGAAATAAAACATTTTTGCCCCGTCGTAAATCTCGGTCCAGAATCGATGCTTGAGCAATTTCTTGGTTTTTCTCAAATTTTTTTGCGTGCGGAATTGATCGAGGTGGGTGAATATCCCCATGACTTTTGGAAATCCGTGCGTTTGCATCATGTTGAGGAATTCGAATGTTTCCATTTCGAATCCGAATTTGGCGTCGACGCAGAGGAGGACGAGGTCGGCTATTTTGGCGACGTCGAGCATGGCGGCGGTGGTGTTGGGGCATTCTAGGAGGGTGATTCGTTTGGTTTTGGAGGCGGCGACGGTGATGGGTCCCACGGGATGGGATAGGTTGTGGTTGGTGTAGAGTTTGACGAGAGAGCGGATGAGGGTGGATTTTCCGACTCCCGGCGGACCCACGACGGCCACGAGGGATGGAGGTCCTTCTTCGATTCTGGCGGCGCGTCGATCGTTGAGCGGTACGTATTCCTTCTTTTGGGCTCGGTCCAAGTTGCGTTGGACGTTGCGTTGGGTTCGTACGACGTTGGCGACGCTGAATGCTCGTGGATTGTGGCGTTCTTTGAGCGTGCCGTCTTTTTTGGATTTGAGCGTCTTTTTCTTCTCGGAGGCGCCGCGTCCGGATTTGGTGGATTTGTGGGCGCGGTTTTGCTGTTGGTCGGTGGACGGCGCGGAGGGAGCCATGGTGCTTGCAATCTTTGGTGGCGTCGGCGGATGAGGCAGATTGGGAACCAAACGCCTTGAGCGACGTTCAAGTGTCACGCGACGTTCAAGTGGTGCTCAACTCACGGATGGAGGCGCCTTGGTTTACAACATGAGCCAGTGCACGGTGAGAATGCGGTTGCCAATGGCTCTGCAATATTGATGCTAATAGACGATGATGTGTGCTCGCTGAGAGACACAAGACATGATGTTATGTTTGACAGAACAATGGTTTTGTGTCTCTTCATTGAGCTGGATGATTGGTAGCGGAGAAGCGGAAACAAACAGTTCAAAATCAGGATATAAAAATTAATGTATCCGGAATAAATCCGTTCATTCTGAATTCCCTTTGCTCAGAAAGCCTCCATCCAGCGTACGATTTCCTACGCTAACATCACACAATGACATCTCGTTGGACCTGACAATCACCAGAGTGAGAATCAGACTCGCGTCTCCTCTCTCAGATCACAGAGTCGCCCTTCCTTCTCACCCTTCTCATTTTTTTTGAAAACATAACAGAGAGGTGTGTGCTATTTTGTATTGCCGGTATCAGTATGTATGGTATCATCGTCATATTTTATATATTATTATCTCATATATACATGATGACACTAATGTAAAATACAATATGGTAGGTACAATACCATGCCTAAGCAGGCAGTTGTGTATTCTATCATAAAAAATCGTCGAGCATACAAACAATCATCGTCGAGCATCAAATCCGAGCTATGGCGACGAGGCTTTTGATCGACACGAGAATCCCTCGACGAGACGTCGTTGGCCTCGCCCCAATGGCTTGTACACTCACTACCTGCGACTACACAATGCCGTCGCCATACATTCATAATTCCCCACTAGATAGATACGCACCCACATCCAGAACCGCACAAACAGGCGTGCCATCGAACAGCCATCATCATTCCAAACAATGATACACTGGGAACCCATCGATAACGTCGCCTCCAACGACATGGACAAAACAATCGACCCGGACGCCAAAACCGCCTACACCACCGACGAAGACGAAGACGAAGACGTCGCCGACGACGAAACCGTTTCCGCGCTGACCGATCCCAAATTCGATCTCGACGACGACGACGACGCCCCCCGCAACCGACTTGGACCCCTCGACGAAGCGCCCTTCGCATCCTCCTGCGACGCGGCGCACCACCTCCGATCCGCCGCGGACATTTTGCGAGAAACGCTTTCGGACGCCGTCGCGCTGTTGGCGATCGACGTCGATTCTTCCGTGTATGGTTCGATGAAGCATCGTATCGCCGGCGTCGCCGAGGCGGTGCGGACTTCGGCTTGCAGGGTAAGATCGTCCGTCGAGAGCTCCGTCGAAAGTACGTTGAGGCGGGGACGGGAGGGGAGAGAGGAGAGGGAGAGGAGACGACGGGAGGAGGAGATGTGGAGGTTGGAGAGGAGACGGGCGAGGTATATGGCCGAGGCTAGGGACGAGTGTTTGGGGGTGGCGAATATGTGGAGGGATAAGTAGGTGGTAATTGACGTAGGGATCGGATGCGGAGAGACCGAGAGGCTTCGAAAGGAGATGTCTATTCCTTTTGTGGAGGAAGAATCGTTGTTTTGTTGAACCTTGTCGAACGATGAAAACGGAGGCAGCTTGACTTTTGTGTACAGGTACATGAGAGTGTATTTGAGGTTGGCAGGTGTGGCTTCGCGTAGACTGCCAATGAATGCATAGTACAGGGGCGCTTATTGCTTATTTGAAGTTTGTCCAAAAATCTAAATAGAAATGATACATGTGTATGTTATAGAACATTCCATCATTTGGTCACTAACCATTGGTGTGGTGACAGGATTCATTCGAATGCAGGACTGGTTCGCTCTCTCCCTGAACAATTATAGAATTTGATGGGAACAAGATGAATAAATGAACCATGTCACGAATGGCATTGAAGATCAAACATAATGCAACTCTAATTAGTATCAAACAGACCAGCTCACAGGACACTCAAATGAAACCTGATGCGCGATGATGAGCACAATGGTGCACAAAAGTCCAACATAGTTAGAGATGGGGTAATGTGGGTGGCAGTGGGTGAAATGTGAGTGACAAAATGGTATATTATTTAGTACTATCATAGCACGTTTTCTCAAGGAGTATGTTCACTCACACCTTCAAAGTCTCAAAAAGTAAGTGTTGAAGATAGGGACTATCTTTAGACAGTCAGAGTGAAGCATCGCTATAGTCTATGGTTCAGTCCCAAGTTCACAAAATCCTAGCAACATTCAACCGTCCATCTAGCTTATTCTAAAAAGCAAGCAACCTTGAAACTACCTCTGGGGGTAGTTGCATGTGGTTGAAATTGAAAAAATCTATCCTACTATCCTATTCATCACTTGATGTGTCACATGCCTAAATTACCAGACAAAAGGGTATTTTCCATACAAACACCATCATACCATTTAACAGATCATTGGCACTGCATAACACTGCATAACTTCTTGCATTGAAAGCACCATGCGGTTACAGTTCTCAAGATTAGTGTGGTATAAGGCACATCTCTATTGCACCATCATACCAGATAACAGATCATGAGCACTACTTAACTTTTTGCATTTAAAGCACCGTGTGGTTACGGTTCACAACATTGGTGCTGTAAGGCACATCTCTATTCTATGAAGAAGTTTGTGTTGTCACAGAACAGGCATGTACATTGTCATGAGATAAGCAAAGAAGAGATGACTGCATTCCGGTTCCTTGATTTGAATATCAGACAGTCCATCATGACAAGTCTAGTTGGAGGGAACAAGATGAATATCTTAATTACATCAAACATGGCATTGGAGCTCAAAATTTATGACATTCTAGTTACTATAAAAGAGACCAACTTGTTGTACACTTTAATGAAACTTGATGATGAACACAAGGTTGCACTTGAGTCGAACATAGTGAGAGATGTAGTAATGTGGTTGGGAGTGGGCAAAATGTGAGTGACAAAATGGAAGGTAATTTGGTACTATCAGAGCAATTTTTGTTGTGAAAACTATTCACTCACACCTTCAAAGTCTCAAAAAGTTGATATATGTTGAGCCCCATGTGAAGATAGAGACTATCTTTAGACAGGCAGAGTGGAACAAACCCAAAATTTTGTGTATCTCTATTGTCTATTTTTAGTAGTCCCAAGTTAACAAAGTCCTTGCAAAATTCAAAAGTCTATCTAGATTTTTCTTAATAGCCAACAGCCTCAAAACTACTTCTGGAGGTAGTTGCATGTGATTAAAATTGAAGATATTTATCTTTTCATCCTAGTCATCATTTGATGTGACAATGCCTAAAGTACTGTAGAAATGTCATTGTCCATGCCAATCACTATCAACTCATTTAACAGATCATTGGCACTGCATAACTCCTGCAACAAAAGCAACATGTGGTTATGCATGTCTATTTCATGAAGAAGTTTGTATAATCATGGAACAGGCATGTACATTGCCATGAGATAAGCAAAGTAGCAATAATCCCTCAAGCCTCCTTGATTTGAACATCAAACAACCTATGGAGGCGAATTTGATCAACCATACCATCTTGTAATCCTCCTTAATGAAATCAGATTCTTCCTGATTCATTTTTTCTTCTCTCCTGCCTTTAATGTCATTGCTACTAGCTTATGCTCAATTGATTGCTCTACAATCTTCTTCTTTAGATAAGACTGTTAAACCAAATTTGTGCAGAACTGATTTCAAGCTCTACCCCGAAACAGACAAATGATACCCCCAGATCACAGTAAGCAATTTTTGGCTTATGGGCATCAGTCTCAGAATCAGTCAAGCTAAACATCTGTTTTATTTGCATTTGCTGTATTCATGGCTGGAGGAAAGATACCATTGAAATCTCACCTATTTTGACAAGACTGACTTCATTAGGTGGTAGACTTTTTTGATACTGGACATGGTGTGTGGTTGAATAGATGAGTGTGTTGGTCAATGTTGTTGGTTTGTTGCGATGGTCCATTGGTGGTGCAAAAAAGAAAAATGGACGATGCTCAGATTTTTGATCTTCCAGATGGACCATCTGGCCCATCAGGATACGCCTTTACCCCAAAAAGTCAATTCCACACAAATTTGGTTTAATAGCCTTAAATGGGGATGCATTGAGAACTGGCTGCAATTTATGATGGCATTGCATGGAAGAAGACTCCCAGAAATGAAATGGGAGCATCCAACAAGTCAAAGGGTGCTCAAGGAGACAGCATGTCCATGGGTGACAGAGCCAGTGCTAGTTCCAAGGATGGAAGAACCAATGGAGAGGTTGATTGTCGAGTTGCCCAATGGAAGCAAGGTTGTTGTATCACCACTGGCACTAAACACAGGTCAAGATGACAGCCAGTCATGATAAAACAAGAAGCAACATATGCCACCATAGAAAAGAGTTGTTGTGTGTGTATGCTCGGAAAAGTGTTAGGTCAAGAATTTCCTGTGAAGCCAATATATAGTTTTGCAGGAGTGGTAATGGATGAATAGACTGGAGAATTGATGGAATATAGGTGCTTAATGCAAAGTCCAAAATATTGAGAAGTATGGGGATGATCGTCAGGGAATGAGATCTGTAGACTGGCGCAAGGAATGCCTGGGCATGTGGAAGGAACCATTACCATATTCTTCATTAATAAAGAACAGGTACCACAAGACCATGTCCAAGATGTCACACAGGTAAGCACTACAGAGAAAATAAAGAAGGAAAAGAAAGTGTGAGATTAACAGTGGGCAGTGATTGGATCAACTATCCAGAAGAAGTTTTGACTCCATCAGCAGTTTTGTTAATGGTCAAGCTGATGTTGAATAGTGCTATAAGCAGCCCCATGTCCAATGGATGATCGTAGACATCAAGAATTTTTACCTCAATACACTGTTGAAGAGATTTGAGTGTATAAAGTTGTGGTTGACTGATTTGCCGGAGGATGTAATTGCATGCTACAAACTTTAAGAAAAGGCAACACCAGAAGGCTTCGTATATTAGGAATTCAGGAAAGGAATGTATGGGCTTCCACAAGCAGGGTAACTGGCACAGGAGTTGTTGGGAAAAGATCGAATGAGAAAGGATTCACATAATCTAAATGCACACTTGGACTGTGGACTCACACAAGTAAACAATCCCATTCACAGTGGTTGTTGATGACTTTGGGATCAAATATGTGGGAAAAGAAGCAGCGCAATGTCTCATTGATGTATTGAAAGAGAATTACACAATTTCTGTGGATCAGGAAGAGAAAAAATACATGGGTTTAACGTTAGACTGGAATTATGATAGAAGGGAAGTACATCTTACTATGCCAGGGTATGTGGAGAAGGCTTTGAAGCAATTTGGCCATCGCAAACCAAAGAAAAAAACAAGACCAACTGCATGAGCATACTCCCCCCAATTATGGTGCCAAACAACTGGTAGCCAAGTAAGAAGACAAATACCCCCTCAACAGAGATGAACACCAGTATGTAAGACAGGTTTTGGGCACACTCTTATTTAATGTGAGGGGAGTAGATGGCACACTCATCCCACCATTGAGTGCAATTGCTGGAGAGCAAGCAAAACCAATGAAGAAAATGTTGGAGAGGATCCAGCAACTGCTTGATTATACCGCAAGCCAGGAGGAAGCAGTGCTCACACATAGAGCAAGTGATATGATCCTTGCAATTCACAGCAATGCATCATATCTCAGTGAGATGTTAGTCAGGAGTAGAGCAGGGGGGCCTCATTTTCAATTGGAGAATGTAGAGCTCCCCTCCAATAATGGAGCGATCTTGAACCTCTCAATGGATATCAAAGCAGTAATGTCATCGGGGGCAGAAGCTGAGCTTTGAGGCTTGTTTATGAATGCAAAAGTGGGGGTATCAATACCAAAATCACTAGAAGAAACGGGACATAAAAAGCCATCAATGCCAATACAGACAGATAACTCTATAGCAAACAGCATCATCACACATAACATTCAACCAAAGGTGACAAAGACAATGGACATGTGCTTCCATTGGTTGTGGGATCATGAGGCACAGGAACAGTTTTGTTTCTACTGGCGGCTCAATACCCACAACTGGGCAGACTATTGGATGAAACATCATCCAGCTTCCCACCATTGTGAAATGAGGGCAGAGATTTTTGACAACAATGTCAAGGTTAGAGGAGGTGCTGCATCGAGTATGTGGATTGGGAGAGAACATCTTGAGTGTTGACCATCCAACAGCTGTGAGGGTGTGCTAGATTCTGGGGAATTGTGCATCACTAAATTGCGCATTCCTGCCAATAAGAGATGTCATGGGCAGTTGTAGGAATGACAGTTGGGGCTCCTCGAAAACGTATCGGAATTCAAATACAAATTTAAATCCCTTGTTTTCATTTGATCAGTGCAAGGATACCTCCAATAGTGATAATACTCATGGTTAGTTGATGTCCTTATCATTGAACTCTAGTCATTTCACTGTCTAGCATATGGTACTGGATGGATCTATCATATAATACTTGCTGGATTGAGCACAAATTGATCCAAACAATGACAACAATCATGAGGTGATCGACCCAAACTTAATGCAAAACTGCTGCAAAATCAAATGAGGAAACCATTCTAATTCCAACAAAGACAATGAGAAAGATGATTAAGATGATGACAATGAAGAAAACGATGATGAAGACAAAGAAAATAAAATCCCAAAGAATCCTCATCTTGGTGTTTGGCAGTATTTTGTCCACTGGCATCAGACCAAATCCATCAGTGATATTGGAGATGTTGTCATGAACCCTGGGATGGGCAAGTGTGGCTACATTTCTGTATTGATAGGATTGCATGATATAGGCCATCTTCATGAAGTTGAGACTGTGTTGGCTTTTTGTATTCTAATCGCTAAATGGACAGTTTGGTGGAGGAAGTCAAGGCCAATTACAAGAGCTATTTGTTTATCATCAAGACCAGATTGATGATTGATTCATCTCTTGGGTTTTGCAGATTATGTGCAGTTAAAATAAAAATAGGTGATGAAAACAACTAGCAAATGATGCTGTCTCAACCCTTTGCTCATTACTTGTTTCATTCAGTACATGCATTTGTTCATGAAGGTGTGAAGATAAACCCTCAAACCTTGTGACTGTCTTTGAGTGAGTATGATCACCTTTGGAATGTGATTGAGTGCATATGAATGCCTTTGAGTGAGTGTGAACATTCCCTGAATGTAATTGATTGCATGTGAATGCCTTTGAGTGAGTGTGAACACCCCCTGAATGCAATTGAGTGTCTGTGAACACCTTTGACTGAGTATTGAACACCCTCTAAATGCAATTGAGTGCTTGAGAATGACTTTGTGTGAGGATTGAGTGATTTAGCCATCAATAAAAAGCACTTTTGACTGTTATTTATGACTGCTATCAGTTTAAGTTGAATTATGTCATGTAACATTCAGCATCCATAGAAAAAATATGGTGACCATAGAAAATGTGGCAGCTTCTATCCATCACAAAAAATTTTCACCACAATTCTCATGCGCCATGAGAATTTTCGCTGCCCCACACCTCGGCCTCACACATTAAGATGACATTTGTTATTGTCAATCTGCCAATGCCGTCCCCAATGAACATCCCCTGCAATAAAACAACAGATTGGTTTGGTCTAATTCACTGTTGTTTTTGAGATATAGCTAGATTTCTACCAAGCCATTTTGTTATGAGATGGCCATTACAATGGGACAAGCTGGAGAGATGGATTAAGGTAGTAAGCAGATTTAACCATAATGAATAGCAATCCATCCCTCTTAATAATTGCCTCATTGAATATTTTGTACAAGTTCATTTGACAGACATTCTATCACAAAAATCAACAATCAACAAAGTGGCACAGATTCTGTCAGTCATGAGTGGTTTTTGTCAGTGCTTGTCACAAGTGCATCAAATTGTGTTTGCGGTCAGAAGAAGAATGTGCAGGAGACACTGGAGAATGTAGTGAAGTGGTGGTCAAATTGGGCAAATTGCAGCATGGATTGTGAACATTCTTTGCTGACATGTTGATTTATGACTATATTGGGGGATGACCAGTCAAAGATTGGTTCTTGTTCATTTGTTGAGTGTTTACTTGTGTTGTTGATGATGGTGATGGAGAAAACAAATATTTCATTGGTTGTTGCATGTTTTATTATAAGTTTTTTCTGACTTTATTGATTGTAGTCATCAATAAGTCACTAATTAATAGTTTTTACTTCTCATGCAGCCACAATTGATCCGATCTATACTTCCTTTTGGATAATTGTTGAATGACTGATATCATGTTCTATTTTTCCTCACCTCACTCCTGTGTAGTCCATACATCTACCTCAGCATCACCTGTACCTATCCTTTCTGAGCCCCTGTAGTTGTCAGTTGTCAAATACTACCAAAGCAGGTAGTTGTTTATGTGTTGGGTGGGTGGGGAAACAATGCAGCAGGCTTGTGCTTGAAGGGTGGAATCTTCTGCATCATTATTGCACTTCTCATGGCTGCAAGGATGTCTAAAGTTGAAAAATGGCTCCTACAGATGACATGTCTGAGAGTTTTTTAGTATTCCAGAGAAGGGGAAGGAGAAAGAGAAGCAAATGAGGAAAATGAGGAGAAGGTGGCCAGAGAGGGACAACTAAGTGCTTGAAATAAGCTTGACAATAGTCCAATCATACTCTATCTTTGCTTGATTTTTTACAGGAATTCTAATATACCCCCATTTTTCTTCAGACAGTCAGTCATATGATAGTATTCTATTGCATGTACATACTTTGTTGACATATCACAAATCTGCAATAGCACCGGTAAGTAGGCCAGTTTTGTTCAGTGAGCTTGTACTTTTGGAAGGATGACCTGCATGATTCTTGAGTAAGTGGTATTTAGACAGCAGTACATATTTTACGTAGACCTTCATAGGTTGACCACGCACATACAGAGTATTCTGGAATCACAAAGGACATCTGAGTGTAAGTATGGAGTAGCCGAAATTGGGCTGACATTTCTTGTGCTGATTGATGACTGCCATACCAAGAAATCTTCCTTCCTGTTATTTGCAACCTTGCAACAGAGTCTATCAGTTGCAACAGTTCACATCACATCACACTAAATATAAAAAAGAAGTATTAGAGCTAACATTTCAATGACATTTTAGGAACAAAAATTGAAACCTAGAGTTTGCATGGCAGCAGCCAATGTACTGCCAATCCTCACCAAACACCATCAATAATAACAAAACATTGCACATCATTGCTCTTAACACAAAATATCTTGAAGCTGATGCAATTAAATGTTTTTCAAGTTATTCTTTTTACAGGATGCAGCACCATATTTATCTTTAACAATACACAAAAGTCTCTGTAAGCTAATTTTGTCATCATTTAAGAACAGCATTCTATAAAGGCAACAATCTTGTGCTCTGTGAATCTTTTTTCTTGATGAACTCAGTGTGGAATGTTTTCAGTGGTATGAATTTTATCTCATCTCTAAGTCACTGTTTGATTAGCTGCCACCTACAGCACTAATGAATTTGATGTCCTGAGTTTCTGTACCACATGTAGCATATGCTGTATGGCCCGCACCCCAAAGGAGCAACTTAACTATCATAAGCCATTTCATTACAGAGGTGAAATGAATTGTGTACACTTTTAATTGTATCATGCATGTAATCTTTCAACAGTGCTTTGGTCCTTGAAGATTTTCAGGAATTGTGTAATGACTTATCCAAATTGGTTGTTTAGAGACAATTATGTCTGTCTCTTTGCTCTATAAATTATTATGTCTTCTTCTATTGACTCTGAAAAATAGTATGTAACAGTTATTTCTTTGCAATCATATTCCCAAAGCTCTGCTTTTCCAGCTGATATGTTGATTTTTATCTAGAGCATGAGAGTGTAGTCATGTGTTGGACATCATATAAATCTGTTTTCTCAGCCTTAGATGCACTCAAATCACAGGCACAAAAAGATTACTCTGCAAGCCAAAACAAGAATTCCATGACAAGTTGTTAGCTAGATTGTAAGTGAAAAATAGTCTCTTACCAACAATTGCATGTAGGATTTATGCAGAATCTTATTTTGCTTGAAATCACATTAATTTGGAAAAATGTTAGTCATTTATTCTTCTATCACAGTCAATTGTTTTCTTGCACTTGCTAACATTTTTACCAACAACATTCATTTTTGCTAACTGAATACAAACAGAATGAATTGATTTGGAGTCAAATGTCTTTACTAACAAAATTACTAACAAATACTTTCTTATCCCCAATATATGTAATGGTATGAGTACCATGTAAATAAACTTTTTTCTTCTGTCTTCAAAAAATGATATTTGATTCCTCAATGAATTGAAGAAATTAATTCCTCTGTTGCGACATAAATTATTATATTTTCATTATTAAATGTTATTTTAGACTAAATTAATTGGCAGATCAAAACACCCCTCTCTCAAAACTAAACATCCACATTCTCTCATCACAAAACATCCTTATTCACTTATCCCCTACAAAGCATAACCCATCACAGGTCCTGACTGCTGTGGACACTGCTAACATTTTATTCTAAGTTTGTTCATAAGAAAATTTTGTTATAGACAAAATCGCTCGATATTGTTTATGCCTCTTGTTCATAAGCAATCACTGATTCCTAGTAGATTATTTTGCTACTACATTGAACGTTATGTCTTACTACATTTAATGGTCAAAGAAAATTTCCTTATGAACATCCTTAAGCTGATATCCACACTTTTCATC
>JALLPC010000124.1:0-17060 GCA_036940045.1 Stephanocyclus meneghinianus | reverse complement strand
AAGCCGTAAAAATTATAGGTAGCTACTAAGTATCATAGGAGGTAGCAAAAAACATGTACTTTTGGGGCGTGCGGGGCTCTGTTACGCCCGGATTTAGTTGGTGCATTAGTGGGCATACAGTTTGCGTATTTCGTGAAGAAATGATGGAAATTCCACTAATTTTTGCGCCATTTACCCCCGAAATACGAAAAAGTATGCCCACAAATAATGCGCAGTGTCCGCTAGAATCGAAAAAATAGTATGGTGCAATACTATATCGTAGGGTACAATACTTACATGTTCGTTCACTCGGGCGGACTAGTATTTTGAAAATGCGAACTCCGATCCTTACCATCAGGACATGACACAAATAGGTACCATAGGTAGTTTTTTTTGTATATGGGACAATACAGTACTTTAGGCGAATACCATCCATTGCACTTTATTGTACCACACTATACTTGAGAGAGGGTAAACTAATGCATCATCATCCATCAACTGCGATCTTGATAGAAATATGTAGAGAGCCATTACCATCTTATCCCACAAAAAATCAAGCAAACGAATTGAAAAGAGGTAAATTAATCAATATTACAAAACACACGAACAATGGATGACCGCTCCCTGAACAACGAAGAAAAGAAGGACGCATCTCATCATAATGCGCCCATTGTTCATGAGAACAAAAGGGCGGCAGAAACGAAAATCGTTGATGGCAATTGGGTAAGTGTCGAGAAGGAATCGGCAAGATTTGTTGAAATGGTCGTATCCGTTCGTATACGCGAGTCATGCCCAACATCGTAAAACTTCATCGCTTTGCTCCTCTTCAATATAGGCGGTCGCTAGTGTATCCTATAGAACAAACGACATTGCATACATCTTTCCCATAACTCCATCCAGTCCCATGGGCGAAATCGTGGATGAATGGGCCGCCCAAGAAGACGCGCATGGAAATAAGAAATTTGTAAATCTCTGGGGCCAAGAACTAAAGGTGGTAGAAATGCAAAGTGAAGCCGGAGCTGCTGGAGCTCTGCACGGAGCATTGAATTCAGGCAGTCTTGCAACTACTTATACGGCTAGCCAGGTGAGCCATTCATCTGTCGACTGAATTTTGCGAGTTCTATGCAGCCTCTCGCTTACTTGTTCTGACTGTTTTTTCGTAGGGCTTGTTGTTGTACATTCCTAATTTATACAAAATTTCTGGTTAGTAACTTTGTAGTGCTTGTCATTGATATTCAATGGAACATGCAGAAATAAGATCTTTCAACGTTCGATGCCTTTCACATCACTTAGGTGAGCTGCTCCCTACAGTTATTCACGTTGCGGCCCGAGCACTTACCGGACAGGCGCTGAGTATTTATGGTGATCATTCGGATGTAATGCTCGTAAGAGGAACAGGATTGGCAATGGTCTCTTCTTTCAATGTGCAGGAGGCACATGAGTAAGTTTCTTTTGTGAACTATATCAGTGTAACAATAAGAACTTAATTAAGTTTTGCATGTTGCCCCGAAACTTCCTATTCAGCATGGCAGTGGTGACCCAAGTGGCCACTTTGAATAGCCGCGTTCCCTTCCTTCATTTTATGGATGGATTTCGCACAAGTCACGAGGTCAATAAGATCAGCTTGGTAAGCGATGAAGAACTGAGAGAGCTGATGCCATTTGACAAAATCGAGGAGCATCGTCAGAGGGCTCTTTCTCCATTGCATCCAAGGTAGGTCTTCCTGTGCTTATGGAAATTATTCCCTTTTCTGTCTCGTGAATGATTTTGTATGATTTAACCAATGTAGTCAACGCGGAACAGCCCAAGCACCAGATGTCTTCATGCAGCTCGTTGAAAGCAGTAACCAACATTACCAAGCAGTAAGCACAGCGCAACATATTAGGCTGGATAGACTCTCTATTATTTCCTTATCTGTCAATATTTTTTTTCGAAATCAACTCAAAGGTACCCTCCATTTTTAGACAAGCTTTGCAGGACTTTGCGTCTGTTGTTGGAAGAGAATACCACCCATTCGAATATCATTATTTCGGTTCAACAAGACCTACCATTGCAATCGTCACTATGGGCTCAAGTGTAGAAGTGGTGAAAGAGACGTTGAAACATATCAAGTCAGAACATGCCTGTGTAATAGGTGTGCGTTTATTTCGTCCTTGGGTACCGGCAGATTTCATCAGTGTCTTGCCCCATAGCGTGAAACGTATAGCCACATTGGACCGTACAAAAGAAAGTGGAGCACAGGGCGAGCCGTTATATATGGATGTTTGTGCATCATTGATGTCTTGCAATCGTTATGGCGTTTTCGTGTCAGGCGGACGATACGGGTTGGCAAGTAAGGACTTTTCTCCACGCATGGCTTTGGCAGTTCTTCAAAATGTGCTGAGAAAGGATACTGCCAGCATTCAGCATCCTTTCACAGTTGGAATCATTGACGATGTTACCCATTTGTCGCTTTCTCTCGGAAAAGACGTCACTCCGTTATCAGATAACGTCACTCAATGTGTGTTCTGGGGCTTCGGTAGTGATGGCACGGTTGGTGCGAACAAAGAAGCTGCTAAAATCATGTAAGTAACTTGAATGCCATACACTGACTATGACTCTATCTCCTGTTTGGTTTTTGCCCCTTACTGTGCTGGCTATTCACATCATAAATCAGTGGAAACTCCCATCCAGATATGAAAGTTCAAGCTTATTTTGAATACGACGCAAAGAAGTCAAGTGGTTGGACGATTTCTCACATGAGGTTCTCTCCATCCGAAGAAATCAATGCTCCCTACAAGTAAGTTTAATTGGGTTTGAAGCCAGTTTGATCTCTTGCCTGTATTCTCTGAATAACATCGCATCCTTTTTGCTGCAATAGAATTCAAGATGCCCAAGCCAACTATGTAGCATGCCACAATGAATCCTACGTAGAAGCAAACAAGTTTGATGTCGTTAGATTCATCAAGAAAGGCGGATCCTTTTTCCTTAACACAAGGATTGCGTCAATGGATCGTGATAAACACATAAAAGCCCTCGAAGACAAAGTATCTCCTAAGATTCTCCGAACCTTGTAAGTCTGTGCTGTTGAAGCAACGATGCAACGTGATGTAATGAGGGAATAAGCAACCTAATTATTGAATCGTTTCTCTTTTAGGGCTCTTCGTAAGGTGAACTTTTACATTATGGATGCTGGGCGGCTTGCGACAAAATATGGCCTGAAAGGGAGAATCAATATGATCTGCATGACTGTCTTCTTTCGTCTTTCTGGAGTTTTGCCACTAGACGAGGCTATTACACTTCTACGCAAAGCAATAATCAAAGCCTACAGTAATAAAGGAGAGGAGATTGTTCAAAGGAATCTTGAACTCCTAAATGCTGTGTCAACAGATCCTCAGTTTCTTGTATCGATCGAGGTGCCATCAAGGTGGCGAAGAGCAACATTGACAGAGGAGCGGCGTGCATACTCTCATCGTCATATTGCCTTGATCGATGACGAGAAAACAAGAAAGTTTATGGAAGAAATCGCAGAACCCGTTTCGTGAGTGTTTATTGACTTTCTTGCGTTAATGGAGTACAAAGTCTTGCCGAGTCTAACTCTTGCCATCACCTGTGTTACAAGCAATCTTGAGGGTGATGACATACCAATCTCTAAATTTCTCGACAATGAAATGATTGGGGGCGTCATGCTGCCGGGAACAACTCGATACGAGAAAAGACGACCGAATCCCTCTGCGTTGATTCCAAAATGGAATTCTAGTGCATGCACTCAATGCAATCAATGGTGAGAACGTCAAACACCATCCATTCCATCTTTCTTACAATCTACTGCACTCAAACTTTTTCTTGTTCAGTGTTGCTGTGTGTCCACACGCTGTAATACGTCCGTTCATTGTCACAAGAGATGAGGCTGACAATGCTCCAAATCCTGACACATTTGTTACAGTGAAGGCATTGGGAAACGACTTGGCTGGAAAGCGATACACCCTTCAGATTTCGCCTCTGGATTGCACGGGATGCAATGCATGTGTTCAAGCATGTCCTGAAGCCCCAAAGGCATTGGAAATGCATGATGTTGAAGATGTCTTATCATCCGGAGGAGAGGAAAATTGGAATTACGCGGTGAATCTACCTGAACGTGGAGATCTTGTTGATAAATATACACTAAAGGGATCTCAATTCCAACTTCCCCTGATGGAGTTCTCGGGGGCCTGTTCGGGATGTGGCGAGACGCCCTATTGTAAGACTTGTGACAAATTTGTGTCCTTTGTTCTTTAATTAGATACCACTAACACGTGCCACAATGAATCATACACCATTTCAGTCAAAATGCTAACTCAGCTTTTTGGAGAGCGCATGATCATTGCCAATGCAACAGGCTGCAGCACAATTTGGGGTGGTTCCTTTCCATCGAATCCATACACTGTGTCACAGAAGACGAAGCGGGGTCCTGCTTGGGCGAATTCCTTGTTCGAAGACAATGCTGAATATGGCTTTGGAATGTTTAGCGCAATGAAACATCGAAGGCAACGACTGATAAAACTCGTTGAGAACTATGTACATGAGGCTGAAATCACTAATGACTTGCAGCGCTCGAAAGAGGAGATTGAATTGCTCTCTCTTCTACACGAATGGCTTGAATTCCGCAATGAAAAGAGTGACAAATGCACACATCTATTTGACAAAATGAAACCATTGTTCCAGTCATTGCTATCTTTGAAAGAAATGAAGCACTCAAATCTTGAAAAAATTTGGTCTGATCGAGATATGTTCCCCAAGTTAACTCAGTGGATTGTAGGAGGCGATGGCTGGGCTTATGATATTGGGTTTGGAGGTTTAGACCATGTTGAGGCCTTTCAAGCGAATGATGTAAATGTTTTAGTTGTGGATACAGAGATGTATAGCAACACTGGCGGGCAGCAATCGAAAGCGACACCTGCAGGCGCATCAGTCAAGTTTGCTATGGGCGGCAAGCAACAGACAAAAAAGAACATGGGCGAAATATTCATGACATACGAGGTAAGATCTCTTCTGTCTACAGTTGTGAATACGATTGCGATGATACTTCCGCAGAGCTCATATTTTTGTTTTTGCAGCATGTCTATGTTGCATCTGTATGTCTTTCAAATCAGACGCAGCTCCTGCAAGCACTTGTTGAGGCTGATAAGCACGATGGCCCAAGCTTTGTTGTTTGCTATGCCCCTTGCATAAACCAAGGAGTCAGGTCAGTTTTGCAGTATCATGTAGCTATGGCCTGTTTTCATGTTTCACTCATTTTCAATGATTACTTTGTTTACTGTAGGCCCGAAGGGTTGAATGACATGTTTGATGAATGCAAGTATGCAGTTGATTCGGGTTATTGGCCGTTGTATCGCTACAACCCCGCCTTACTAATTGAAGGGAAAAACCCGTAAGATTGTCATATTATCTGACTGTGTGAATGATTGAAGGTACCTCATCTGTACTCTTTGCCACTTTGCGGTTAGATTCATTCTTGATTCAAAGAAGCTCAGGAAAGAGGTCACATCTTTCCTTAAGAGGGAGGGAAGATTTATCAATCTTCGGAAAGCGCATCCAGAGATTGCTGATGAACTCTTTGCAAAAATGAACCAAGACGTTCATCATAGAATGGAACTCATGCTGAATCGTGCAGCGGGATATAAGTCATTTTCCACCAAAGACGAGGCATCAGTTCAAGTACTCTTTGCATCTGAGACTGGTACAGCACAGCAGGTTGCCCGTGATTTTGCAGATGCATGTACGCTTTCTCATGGAGCCGATGCAATGAATGATATAGATATCAACGACTTAAATGGCACCACTACAATCTTCTTTGTTTCAACTTGTGGGCAAGGGGCCATGCCTCAGAATGCAAAAGCATTCTACAAATCACTCTGCGCATGCAATGAACCTTTTCAGGAGGGAACCAAATTTTCAGTGATGGGTTTAGGTGACAGTGAGTGATAAATGCATTTTATGTTGACACCCCAGATTATTCTTATTGATGTCGCTGTTTATTTTCTATTTTGAAGGTTCATACTACTTCTTTTGCAAAGCTGCAAAGGATATAGAATATGAAATGCTAAGGCTAGGGGCCACATCAATTCATCCTACAGGACTAGGTGATGATTCCGCAGAGGAAGGGTTAGATGACGGCCTGCACAATTGGTTGGATGGAATTTGGCCTGTGAGTCTATTGAAGAAGTGACAGTTTGGTCATTAACTGTGAAATTCGGCTGACACATGCTAACAATTAATCACTCGCTCTTCATAGGCTCTTAAGCTGCAGCCACCTGCAGAAGTGCCACATATTGTGCCTATGAAACTTGAGTTTTCAAAGCGTGCCATACTCAAGGATGAGGAGGATCGAAATGCTGTATCACAGTACATCAATTCCTTCGGGGCTTCTAGTGTTTCCATCTGTGAGTTGAAATCCCTTAGTGAAGTAGGGCACAACCGGGATTTCATTTCATTTACTCTGGATATAAAGGACAAACTGAGCTATGAACTTGGTGACGCACTAGAGATTTTCCCTGTTAATGATCCAATTCGTGTTGCCGAGTTTTTGCACGCATATTCTTCTGAGTTTGATGAGCATACTGTTCTACACTTGAGCCACACTTTTGGAATAACGGGTGAAGTGTCAATTGGGTGCCTGTTCAACAACATTCTTGATTTGTTCGGCAAGCCAACAATGCACTTCCTTCAACAGCTAGCAACATTCGAGGAAGACAAAGATACCCGTCTCTTGATGCTGAATAAAGACAATCTCAAGAAAATGACCTCCCAAAAAGGTGTAACATACGCAGATCTTCTGCTGGAGTATAAGTCTGCTCACCCGCCACTTGCAGCTCTACTAGCCATGATCCCTCCAATGAAAGGACGTGCATACTCGATCACAAGTGCACCATCGGTGACGCCTAATAGTATTGAACTTTGCATCTTGATTGACACTTGGTGGTGTGAGGAAGGTATGAGGTATGGCCTCACATGTGACATGCTAAGGAAAATGCAAGTAGGTGATACCATTCATTGTCGAATTAAGTCTGGAAGTATGGAGCCACCGAAGCATGATCAGCCAGGTAAGGTCGATGCTGTTGGTGTGCATCAAAGTAGAAAGGAATACCAATTTCTGCTCATCTACCAATCACTCAAACTCTACTTTACTCTCCCTTTTCCAGTGGTATGTGTTGGCATTGGAAGCGGATTGGCACCTCATCTGAGCTTCCTTCGTGATCGTGTTCATGCTGCAGAAATGGGAAATGATGTTGCTCCATTCTCTCTCTACTTTGGCAATCGCTTTGAGAAGCGTGAGTTTTTATACAGAACTGAACTAGAAGGAATCGTCAAGAAGCATGGAAGTTGGTTCAAATTGCACACAGCCTTTAGCCGTGATATTGCAGGGAAAAAGGTTTATGTCCAAGACTTGGTGGCGATGCAGGAAGATGCTTACCTCAACCTTCTTGAACGCAAAGGAATGTTGTATGTCTGTGGAAATAGAAACTTGCCCAAGCCACTCATGGAAAGTCTCAAGGAAAGCTTTGCTCGTGGCATGACGCCCTCCATTCCCGAAATCAATCAATGTATGGCTGATGCGTCTAAGGCAGTTGAAGATATGTATGTGCATGGTTTTGCGCAACAAGAAGTATGGTAGGCATTCTCTGCGGAAGAACTTGAAATTGCTCAGGATTTATTATGGCCTTTACATGTCTGCAGATTAAAGTAACTCACATTTGGATGTTTACTTATAGCACCACAATTTTCATTCTAGTAAATAATGCTTGATCTGAATGCTTTCATTTAATTATCTTAGATGGAAGTAACAACATAAACTCGAATGATCTTATCAGAATACCCGGCAAAAAGGGTGCTTCCATCAGCACTCCACGCCAAACTAGTGCAGTGAGGAGCCCGAGCATGACCAGCACCCTCCTCATTGCCCAAATCAAACTCCTCTGGCCTCAAGGTATCAACAATGACTTTCGATTCAAGATCCCAAATCTTGATGCATTCGTCAGTGGCTGCGCACAACCAGTACCTGTTGGGGGAAAAGACAAGGGAATGGATGATTTCACCAGCATCAAGGGAGTACAAACGCTTTCCTTCATTAAGGTCCCACAACATGGCAGTTCCGTCTTTTCCACCAGATGCACAGAGAGATCCATCAGGAGAAACACACACAGTGTTAAGGTATCCAGTGTGTCCGATCAAGTCATTGCGAAGCTTGCAGTTGGTGAGAGACCAGACCTTCACGAGACGATCCCACCCACAGGAAACGATGAGGGGTACGCTCTGCGAGGGACTGAAACGAACGCATGAAACCCATTCCGAGTGTCCATCCGAGTCAGTACCGATGGTGTACTTGCACTCCCCGAGGGTGTTCCACAACTTGATGGACTTGTCGCGAGATCCACTAACAATTTGACGATTGTCCACACTGAACGCCACAGAGAGGACGTCCTTGGCATGTCCTACAAAACGACGGGTGGTCCTGCCCGAGTTGATCTCCCACAGACGAAGGGTTCCATCCCAGCTCCCCGAAAGAGCAAACTGCCCGTCACTCGAAATAACGACATCGCTCACAAAGTGAGAGTGTCCCCTCAAGGCTCGCTGGGCATAACCGTAGGAATTGTCTTCTCCGTAGTTCGAATGGGTAAGGCGCCAGACGAGAACGGACTTGTCGCGAGAGCCGGAGAGGATGAGGTTGGGGTCTTCGGACGTGGTGGCGATAGAGGTAACCCAGTCGCGGTCTGTTTGGTTAAAAGTCAAGTATTAGCCGTTATACTCATTACTGAATCCAAAATATGTAACTGAAATTGCTTACGGCCGCGGAGGGTTCCTCGGAAAGAGAGAGTTTCGGACATGGCGGTGATGGTAGGTCGGGAAACTTCTTGTCGTAACAACTTTGTGATGGTAGCGTTGGCAAATTACGTGATTCGACCTCAAGCCAAGGCCAAGAAATTAGATACCTATAAACCTTTTATGTAAAATGTTTATTTATACTCCATATCTTTCATGGCTGAAGGTACTTTTCTCTACGAGGAAGGGTCAGGGGAATGACGGCCAGACTAAACCTTTACATCTGCAGACCTGTACCTATTCCAATGTAGAACTACTTTAGTAAGTGGAAAAAATCGACCGCTACAGAAACATAGGACAGACAGCGAGACATATCTAGTATTGTGCTCGTCGATAATTGTCTCGCAACGAACCAGATAATATCTCTGAGTAACAAAGAAACCATGGCGTGAGTTCGAGGATTTGAAATGAACTGTTGTTCGTTTTATATGCAACAACCAAGAGGAAGGGCAGTTGAGCTGCTTTCAAGGGAGAAGCGTCGGCGTCTGGCGAGCAACTATGATTCTATGCATACTGTCATCCCCGGCTCGTGTCGTCTTGTCTGTGAATGAGCATTTTGCACTTCATGATTAGAACACATAACTCTATGCATTTTTCGTCGATCGTTTGTGTCGGTTCTCTGCGGGTGTGCGTTAGTTAGGTGTCAATGGCGCAAGTGAGGTCAGCCGTAGAGTTTTTGAATGCCTGCACTGTTGATGTCATGCAGCCATCAAAGGGAACTATTGAAATACTGGCTGCTTCAAGACAGTCAGCGTGGTCGCTGTTGAATTCAAGTTTCCTTCGACCACCAGCCCCGTCGTTCTGACATGTTTTCTCTTCTTCCTTTCTATTTATTTACAGAGAAACTGCACTCGGACCTAAAACTGTCGAAGGCGAGGAAGTCTTTGCCGTAGCCCACCTCTTCGCATCCTTCAACGATACCTTCGTACATGTCACTGATCTCTCTGGCCGAGAGACACTCGTCCGCGTCACAGGTGGCATGAAAGTCAAGGCCGACCGTGACGAATCTTCCCCCTACGCTGCTATGCTTGCCGCGCAGGATGTGGCAGCCCGTTGTAAGGAACTTGGAGTTACCGCCCTTCACGTCAAGATCCGCGGTACTGGCGGCAATAAGAGTCGTAGTCCCGGACCAGGGGCTCAGAGTGCGTTGAGGGCTTTGGCTAGGAATGGATTGAAGATTGGTAGGATTGAGGATGTGACGCCTATTCCCAGTGATAGTACCAGGAGGAAGAGCGGACGTCGTGGTCGTCGTTTGTAAGATACTAGGCAGAAAGTTAAGTTGACGAATAGCTACAAAATTGAAGCATAGTAGTTCATGTATTAATTTTATTAGAATCATCTCATGGTGATCTCACCGGTAGCGGAATCTTCGCAACCCATACTTCTACGAGTCGTCGTGTAGTGTTGCGAAAACAAAATTATCTCTCAATTTATATATAGGCGAATGCCTGGATGACATTTCTTTCTTCAGTGTAGGTAAATTATCGACACATCGAATTATTGCTTGTTTACAGATACTCCAGCCCTCTCATTCTCTAGCGGCTTCTTGTCGCAGAATATATCTTTGCATTAATAACTTTCTGATGTTTTTCCAAATATTTAAATCCTGTTTTTTTGCGTGGTTTTACAATAAAACCTGCATGCCTGCAATTTAACGTCATTGGACATTGGCTTGCCGTTCGAGCAGAAACTTGAGGTGACCAGTGGCTAAGTGATCTTTAGTCTAACTCTTTTCAAGCCTAAGCATGAGTTCTTATGGAAGGCCTTCGTTGATGACGGCACATAAGGTCGAACAAGTTACTGCACTCAGGAGGGCGGAAGAAAAACGAGTCTCCGAACTATCTCGTTACAGCCTCGAATCGCGGTGGCTTAGCAACTGTGCCCAGAGAGAATCCAAGGTAGATCAGGCCCGAGAGGCAAATTTGATGGCACGAAAAGCTGCCGAAGAACAACAACGAAAGCTACTGATTGAAAAGCAAGAGAAACGACAAAGAGAATTAGCTAGAAAAGAAATGGAACGTCATATTGCAGAAGAGATACACAGACAAAAGACCGAACAAGACAAGCGAGAGAGAGAGCTACAAAGGATATGCGAATCGAGCGACGAGCTGAAGGATTTGGAACGTCAGCTTAAGATCGCATACATCAACAAAGAGAGAGCATCACAGCATCAGGAAGCACTGCTGCTTCGAAAACTAGAAAACGATAGGGAGCAAGAGATTGAAGAGAAAATGGAGTATGATCGTCAACAGGAGATTCATCGACAAGTCGATAGAGAAAATGAACGCCGGCAAAGTCTCATTGCTCAGAAGAAGGTATTGCAAAAACAAATGTTGGATATGGAGGTAAGATGCCAATAAGTGATAGACGGTTTTCCATAGAGGCGAAGGCTGACAGTAAATGACCTCATTTACGCATATATTCGTAGGAACACCAAGAAAGGCTTAGGGAAGAAGCTCTGGAAGAAAAGAAAATGATCGACGACATCATTGCCAAAATAAAGAGAGAAGATGAAATGGAGCACGCGGAGCGCTTGCGAAAAGTCGAGGAAACACGAGCGATCGTCGCCGAGTTCCAAAATGAGCGTAGGATGCACATGGAAGCTGTCGAGAGCGAGCAGCGCGAACAAGAGGCTGAAATCGAAGCGTACAATGAAATGATGAGACAAAGAGTTTTGAAAGAGGAGGATGAAAAGAAACGCATTGCAAACGAAAAGAAACGACGATTGCAAAGAGTAGCGGAGGAAACAAGGAAGCAAACACAATCGAAAGGGGAATTTGACGCTCTACGAGCAATGCTATGGGAAGAAGAGCTCGAAGCGAAGCGCGAAATAGAAGAGGAGGATGCCGCAAGACAACGAATGCAAAGAAAAGAAGACTTAATGAGAGAGAATACTGCTCAGCTAGCAGCAAAGAAGGAGATGCTCGAGAAGATGGAGCGAGAGGAAAAAGAGCTAGTAGACAAAATGCTGAAAAAATTCGCAGAAGACGCCGAAGACGAGAGGAGGAAGGAAGAAAGCCGCCGAGCCTTCAAAGAGCGTTTCAAAGCGGAGGCGGCAGAGCAAAGATTGGAGCGAGCTAGACTAATGCAAATAGAGAAGGAGAAAGAATTGAAACAACAGAATTCCCTTAAAGAACAAGATGAGTACAAGCAAAGAGTGATAGATGAAGCAAGACGCAAACTCTTGGAACGTCACATAGATCAGCTGCGAGGCTTTCTACCAAGAAAATGCCTGACATAGTTTCTTAAACAAAAGAATTGAAGGAAATTTACTCTTTTTCAAACATCAAGACCATCAAATTAGCTATCATTTTCAAATCAACCCATACGAGCCCGCATCAAATTCCTCCACCTTTTGGCTTAGTCTATTGGTCACATGGTCATAATTATTGTACTGGAGTAATTTAGCAAAATCTTCCGAATTCAGGTGGCAATTAGTGTTGAGGTCACGATACTTGTCCAACACCTCTTCGTCGGACATTGCTAATGATCCGGTTGCGCTTGAACCCTTGTCGATTTCGAGCCACACCTCATCTAGGTGTTCGCTGCCGCTGCTTTCGATAGACTCATACGATAAATCTTGTACCCTCAACGCTTGAAGGGGCAACACAGTTGTTAGCGCATTTTTAGCAAACGTGTCATGTGTGGTCGTAAAAAAGTTACTTGCGAATTCTTCCATTGTTTCTGAAAGCTCGATGGGATCGAGACTCCTGAAAGTAGTGTTTATTTCAGTCATATCAGTGGATAGAGACGAATTCAATGTTTCGGTTTTCGGAAGACGTTTGGATAAATTGAGGCTCTTTCTTTTAGTTGTGGCAGGCTCCGCTTTTGGTTTCGCGAAGACGATCGACCTTACACCACCATCGTCATTGTCGTCAAACCCGCGAAAGATCGTTGGTTTCTCGCAATTCTCGACTTGGACCGTTGCGGTTTCTTTCTTTGCTTTGTCAAGTAGAATTCCGCCCCCATTTTCCATGCTGATTCCGTGAACAATTATGGTGGACCAATCCATCATGTCATCATAGGACGCAGCCTGGACCGTAATCTCCTCGATCCCATTTACAACTCGAAAGCAGTTTTTGTTGCCCGACACCAACTCAGGCGCAACGAGCCCAACAGCAGACCCATAGAGACCGATGACTTGCTTTTTGCTTTTTCCGTCTTTCAAGACTGTGTAAATGGACATCAAACCAGTTGAAACAGTGGCATAGACCTTTTCTAGAAAAAGGGGCAAAATAAGGTTTGCTGGTAATCGGAAGACAACGAGTCGATGTTGTTTCGAGCTTACCCCAATGTACTGCTCTAGACGCATTCCAACTTTTCTGCTTGTCTGTGACCATCATTGTCAACCAGCCCATTTTCTGCGGTGACAGCCAGAATGAAAGAAGAAGAGGGGCATCCCAGAACGAAAGCTTACTCACAACAGATTCAAACCCCGTCAAAACAACCGAGTTTCCTCGAATCGATGAAAGCATAGAACCTTGAGACACTTTTCTTGAAATTGAATCTGATACCACTGCAGCCAGTGCCCAATTTCCTCTACGTTCAAGGATCACACCTGGCGCCTTCGCTGATTTGAATTCAATATCATACGCATTCATCTTTTTTTCAAATGACGCAACTTGGAGCTGATCGTTGACGTCATAACTTGACTTAGGAATTAGTTGCTCCAAGATGTAAAGGAAAGCGGATTTTCCCTTCTCTGATGATGATGCAAAGTGAAGGGATTCGGAAAACAAAACCACTTCGAAGGAATGAGGCTTGAGGGTTGTGGAAAATATCATCGCATTCGGTGTCAGCTTGTACTTCTGCGGTGCATCAAAACCAACTCTGCGATGGCGATGAATGTAAATGCAATCGTCAGTAACGACGAGATACTTTTTTGTCCACTTCATCGTGGATATATCTAGAGACAACAGTGTACCACTGTGAATAGGCATCACAGGAGGATTCACAATATTCTAGAATAAGAAAACATGGAGAAGTATTAAATCATGTACATGAAACTCCTCATGAGTCAGAACATCAATCAAGTACCCACCGTAGAGCCATAACTTAACAACGATGCGATTATTCTTTCGAGAGCATGCGCAAAGCTTTTCTGCTCAATGTCGTTTTTGGCAACTAAAGTCAAACTCTCATCGCTTTGAATACGGATTGTATTTCCTTTGACAGTGAAGGTTGTTTGTTCTGTCACAGAGAAGATTCTATCAATGACACGTGTTTGGCCAAACGAAGGGTGAATGGTGATGATGCCTTGACTGGCAGTTCGCAATCATACAGTGATCTTAATCAGATATAGAATGTTGCTGACACGAAATAGTCGAAGCAATATATGAATTTTTGCTTACCTATGCAGCATCAAGAAGTGATCATTTACTCGTCCGTTCTTGCACTTCACTCCAAACTGGCCCCTAGCTAAGCCTGGCAGTTTCCCGGCATTAGTATGGATCGCTTTCTTCCATTCCTTCGTCTCAGCGAGGTCTCTACCCTTTAGGAACAATACTTCAAAGCCGGTCTCGATGCGAATCACCGCCTCTTCATCGTGTTGGTTATAAACTCTGGTACTTGCCGTGAGGAGCAAGTTTCCGTCAGGTCGTGAGAAGTTATGCTTTTGGCTGCAATAAGTGAGGCAATGATCATTGAGGATCAGAAAGGACGATTCCCATCGTAATTGGGATTTAAATGATGACGGACTTTGCTGTTTGAGCAGATAACCAGCTTTGGTGATGCCGGTTTGAGCAAGGAGATCGTGATCGCGATTCTTCATGTTCTTAGGACTGGTCCACAGCATGTTCTCCGGAGTTAAACAATTGCAATCTTATCTTCGAGGGAGTTCAGAAAGTAATTTGGGTAAATGCGTGAGAAAATTGTGCGGCGACTCTCATACTGGCAGCAGTCCTTTATCATAACATCATCCGTCAGAGCGGAGAAACTAATTAAGAGTCTTGCATGATTGAATATTTCGTGGTTCATGTGTATCATTTTTCAAACTTAGCCGTAAAAAAGACATACAAGCAAAATGAACGTCATGTGTAAGACGTTTTCAGATCCATAGCAACAGGACTTCTCACTTATACTGCATGTGAAAGGGCACTACAAAAATCACTTCCTTGGCCAGAGAGATGAAGTCTTGATTATTTTACCAAAATCAATAACTACTTCTTAACAGACTGCATCGATTTTCAGGATTGTGATGGCATGCAAGCATGCACACACAAATTCGTCATTAACGTACAGTTGTTCCAAGCACATTATTGATGCCACTCACTGGCACTCAATGAACTCTTCTAAGTTCGGATCTTAAAATCTAGGAGCTCGCGCACCTCTGCTTATCCAAAAAATCTTGATGGTACTCCTCTGCTTTGTAGAAGAGTGAAACGGGTTCCAAGTCTACGTAGACTTTTCTGCTTCCGTTTCTGCCGAGTTCCTGGATCTTTTCGTTTGCTGTAACCCGTTGTTCTTCACTGCAATAGAATATGGCTGATCTGTATTGCGTTTTACTAGGGTAGTAAGGCGCATGCATATCCGCCCACTATTCAAATGTATCCACGAGAAGAATCAGAGCAAGACAGAACAATGTGCTTAATAATTCAAAAAACGACGCGGTTTATACATGACTACTCACAGCGTCCAAAATGATCTTGAACGATATGACAGTCGGATCAAACTCAACCAAGAAAGCTTCAGTGGCGTCCATTATGTTCTGATAGGTCGGATTTTTCCCCTTTCCGCCAGTATACCCAACCACTACGTCAACAACTCCCCCCACACGTCTAAAATCGCGCTGGGGGTGCCAGAATCATCCGCAGGCGAGCTATTGCATATGTGTAGACAGAGTCGCGATGATGATTGAATGAGCAAGTGTCGATCGAATACTCCACATATAAACATACGTGCAACTAAAAATCGATCATACCACAGCTACCTCGTTCGAAGGGTTTCTTGGGGTTGTCGGGATTTCTGGGCAGAGCTCAGCGTTCGTGCCACGTTGATAGGACAGACACGTAATTTTCTTCATCGCAAAAGTTGTGGACACGCTGAAAGAGCCACCAACGACACTTGGCGTGAATGCTACGATGGATGGCAACCTTGCCAAGAAAACGACGGTGGCAAAGCTCAGGCAAGTTAGCGCTGTTTTTCGCCCCGCTGTCATCATTGCCAAATTGAGACGATGCTTTACTGAGAGGAAGTCCTTTGAGGTCCTTTGTAGATCTCTCGGTTGAGAGCTGCTCTACTGAGCTCTACCTCTCTAGCGGTCCTATTGTCACCCCTACTTTGGTACCTGTCATGTTCGACATGTTTCGTAGGAGCAGGAGCGTGGTACAATAGCTGAGTCAGTTTACCTACGAGAATAGGTGGTGTGGTGGTCGTTGCACCACTGGTAGTCAGCGTTGGAAGTTGAAGTAGAAGTTGAAGTGAGCGGTGTTCGATTTTTTTCTTAGCAAACCATAATATGATATAAAGTTACCAATGGAAAGCTGACATTTTGCTCTACAAGCTGATAAAATTTATTTTTGGCAAAGTTTTAATAGTGTACTACATATTATTAGCCAAAGTTGAGGCTGAATTCAGTTAGTGTACCACCTCACCCACCGATATCAAAATGGTTTACAATATCAAACACGCAAAAGACTTCAAGTGTTAGCAAATAGCTCATTAATATAGTTACAATCTATTTACACAATACAGATCTCTTTTGCCGCTGTCTAGCAATTCACTACCATAAACATTGGAGCAATAGAACACAAAATGTCCTGCGATACTGTAAAGTGTGTCAATCACACCGTGTTTTTGGATATTTAAAGCTAGTGAAATGAAAACGTCTATTACAATAAATAATGATAGATAGTACAATACTTCTATCATTTTGTTATGCCTCCTGTTGTTTGCGCCAATGTATTTTGGTAGTAGGAGGCTTTGTACCCTCCCGCCCACTCACCATCCACCTTCTTATCATGCTAACCACGGCATACCTCCCGCCCCACAACTGCGATTGCTGCATTCACTTCCAATGGAAGAGGGTTGGGGATATCAAGGGGGACGGGACGCATTCCTTGAGCAGTATTTCCTGATGCGGCCGCTAGAAGACAGTCACTTTGGTGGCAGTCTGTGATGGCTGGGATGCATGGGGGCTGCTGTCAGAAAAGCCGCAAGTCATCCGGTGCCGTTTCCGGGAGACACAACAATCCACCAAACCTAAGAATAAGTTAACATAATTACATTTAAATTATTATTTAGTT
>JALLPC010000123.1:0-18904 GCA_036940045.1 Stephanocyclus meneghinianus | reverse complement strand
TGGATCTTGAAGGTTCAAAGATACAAGATCCAAAAATACACCACATACTGTACCAACAGTGTGTAAAACCTACATGCCAGGTCAGTTAGGAACAACACACCAGAATTCTCCTGACATGTTTTAAATGATGGTGCTTCAAGGAGCAGCACCCCTTGT
Source organism: Stephanocyclus meneghinianus (assembly GCA_036940045.1). Taxonomy (NCBI): domain Eukaryota; phylum Bacillariophyta; class Thalassiosirophyceae; order Thalassiosirales; family Thalassiosiraceae; genus Stephanocyclus; species Stephanocyclus meneghinianus. Next base: position 18,748 of record JALLPC010000123.1, on the reverse strand, counting down.
AGCCATAGAAATGAGCTCATAAAGAATATTTTACTCACCACCAAGTGACATCTCAGAATTTCTACCAAAATCCTTACTAGTTTAAAAGACTCATGCACATTCATGTGAGTGGTCAACATTGGTGTCAATTATCAATGATTGCAAGTGTGATGCACATAAGATTGAATAGGAAGTAGTAGAAAAAAATATTTGTCAGAAAACCATATTGTATAATCCTATCAAAATCATGAGGATTTAATAACAAAAGTTTCATTTTTATGGGCCAGACAAAAAGTGAATTAGTCTGACTTTTTTTGGGGATGGATACTTTTGCTAACCCTGAGAAAAGATACCGTTTTCTTAAACTTCTCATTTACAGGCTAATCTATTTATAAAAAATCTGTGTCCTGCTGTTATGCTAGAATCTTGTTGGGCATATAATCAAAAATGGGAAATGTTTTTCCCTGTCTGAGGCCATGTCTCCAGGCACCTAACACAAAAATTGGTTATATTTTTTTAGTGTGCAAAAAATGATTTCACGCTCCAACTTCACCCATTCAAATTGAAATTTAACTAGATTCATACCCTCTTCTTTTTCTATCCTTGAGCTTTGCACTCCATGACATCTCTGTAGACTTCTGATAGTGCAGATTTTATGACATTTTCTCTTGCAGCATCTTGCATCACCGACCATTGTGGAGACTGGTCAACAACCCAATACATTTTTCAACCTTGCCAATAATTCTGATGATGATATCACTGTTGCATCAAAGCCTTTGATTGCTGAGCAGTTCTATGCAAGCCAGGTGCATTCATTTAAAGCCCTCATAATTCTGTGTGATGGAATGAAAGATGAATCTGGTGCACCACTTGTGGATTATTCTTCCACCATGGTGTTCCATGCAGAAGAGAGGTGCTAAGAAGCTTACTATGAATGACCTGAGGGCAAAGGTTCTCTGTTGTGCTTCTTTTGATGATACTCTTTCCAATCCCCCAGTAAGAAATCAAAGATCAACAAATTTGAAGTTTTAAGTTGGAACATGGTGAGTACCTTCTGGAAGCTGCAAGAATTACCACTAGGCAACAAGAGGAGGACCAATTGTAGTCACCTACAAGTACTGCAATGTCCCGGATTGATGTGCTTCATGATATGAAAAGGAATCTTGTACTTAGGTTGGCATCAGCAAAGTCTCATGTGATCAGAGAGTAAAAAACATCATTATTTGTGTAGTTGATATAATTTGGAAACAGATCACTGAGTACATCAACAGCCTGACAACAAGCAATTCAACATTGCAAGAAAGTAACTTCAGTGGTAATTGAATTCACAGGCTTAAATGATATTAAATTTTTATGTTTAACCAATACAGTCAATTAGTATTCAACACATCTACACTTATTAGAAAATATATTTTACTTATCACACCACCCCTTTGGATGTTCCCAATGTCTGTCCACAATAAAATTTAGTGCTGATCTTGGTAAGTCTTGCAGTAGATGATAACTTTCAATGTTGCATTGATGCACTCCATCCCAGTGATGGTCCCATGCAACAGATCGGTTGATCAAAATGTTCTGAATGTGTCATCACTTGAACATACCCATTAGTATTTGTCATGATGGTGTTGTCATCTGTATTCAGTAGCTCCACAAAAACCTCATTGACAACAGACTCACTGATGCAAAAATTATGCAGTTATGCCAATGAATTAACTGTTGCAACACTTCTCCACATAGATATGTGCCAAGGCATTGGCATAACTAAAATGCTACACCACTCTGAACCAACCCAAAAGCTCACTAAACTTGAATTCAAAGTTGTGAATGATCAAAATTCTAACTATCCTTGCTCTTTTGTTCTGGAATTGCACAGAAACATTGAGAAACGATGTAGCCATGTAAGGACTGTTGATATAGGCATTATTACCAAACAATACAAACCTGTGCTTGTCACCATCTTTCGTCATCAAACCTATATCAAAACAGGTATATTACTCACTTTCTTTAAATGCAAGACAGTCAGATGATGACCAACCACATCTTGTTGAAATGTCTAGAATGCTTCCATGTCAATCTGACACTGTCGACAATTCAAAACTGTGCTTATGTCCACAGAAGGATTTCTTTTGGTCAACTCCCAAAAATTTTGCTTGCTTCAGGCTTGGCTTCTGTATTCAAATCAGGAGATCAACAATGGGACCAGCACAATTGGAAATCCTGGGAATAGTAGTACATTGAAGATCTGCAGCAATGTTCCTTTGTGTATCAAGTTAAACAGGACAAGCAATGTGGAACTCTGGGCAGATGTTGATAGTATCAACTGCAATCCAAACACTGTTAAGGGTGTCCTGGAATGAATTACTATAGAAAGGAGCAAGATTGTAAGGGGAGCCACCTGCAAAAATATTGATTTCACTTGCCAATCTAATGCTCAATGATATTTCTCCATTTGAAATTGGAGGGAGGCAAAAATTCTCTCCCAGTCTGCCAGCAACAACTTAGTAGTCTTCTCCATACATATACCTCTTGCACCTATCAAGAGACATAGTAAGATAAGGGGAAAGAATGAGAAAGAGTTGCCAAAATAATCAAAGTTCATGCCATATGCACGTCAGAACAGTCTTGGACCAGCACAACTATAACTGTATACTTCATGCCCTCTGCGCCGGATTTGTGGAACTGAACCCATTCTGGATGGATGACTGGTAACAGACAAATGGTAGCACACAAATGCAACCACTGCCGCTTGTATGACTGCATAATAACAAAATAACTGCTGGATGGATGGTGGTTGGAATGACATTCTAGCATGAGAGATGAAATTCAAAAACACAAGGACCACATGGCGGTGAGATGGGATTTGATGGATGTTGTGATGTCAAGAAGGCATGAAGTCACTATGGTATGCATAAACACTCTGAGACTGGGACTTTGTAGGCCCAATAGACTGGTCCGATTGGATAGGAGTGGATCTCATATGCTTGATTGAGCTATTGACGCGGCCAATCGGTGACTTTGTATGACCCGATGACCGCTTAGAATCGCTTAGAATTGAATTTTCGATTGGTCGATCGGATCAGTCACGAGTTGGACAGTCCAATCGGAGCTCCGATTGGACACTCGTTTCCTGGCGAAATCCGATCGTCCAATCGGATATCCGATCAGTCATTTGCTTCCACGTGTCGAGGGAAACAAGGGGACATTGAGGTGGCGGTAAATAAACTGACGTGGCAGGCAATGTTTGAACAAATTGACGACGTGGCGGGAAAAGTTGCGGGAAATAAACTGACGTGGCAGGGAATAATGGAACAACTTGAAGAAATAGCGGGAAAATAGAGATTTGGCGGGAAAATTGGATTGGACGATTGGCCAATCGGATCTGACCGGACTAAGACTTGTAGTACAAAGTCAAGTTCAACACGAATTGACTTTTCACGAAATATTCTGTCACGGATTCCGATCGGCCGATTGGAATTGAATGTTACAAAGTCCCAGCCTAAGGATCGGTCTCAACCAACTTTTATGGTATCGTACCATACCATACCATAGATGGCTCATAGATGGTTTCCTTGACTGACAAAAATCACTGCTCAGACTTTTTTGCAAGGATGATTCCCTATTTGAACTCTATTCGTAAGCCAGGCTATGGCGCTACGTCTACACCCTGCTCATCTCGTAACAGCTCTCGCAATGATGCCACAGGCACTGTTCTCATCAATAATAACACATGCGATGAGAACGACAATGTTTGTTTCCAATCACGGACATTTGATTGGTTTGGAATCGTAGTATTCTTATTATTTGCATTGATTGTCACAGAAGTTACACATGTTGCTTCGCTCTCTGCGCTGACAGTGAAATTTTTAAGCATTGTTCGATCTGATTCACCTGCTGCACCGTCGGCAGGAATTCTTCGATTTGAAAATCCAACTGCATCTTGCACATGTACTGTGGAGAAATCTTCCAGTAGTGGCCAATATTGTAAATCTCTTTTGCTTCTCCGTCATGCGAAAAGCTCGTGGGGGAGCAGTTTCTTTGTTGACGACATAAATCGACATATTTCAAAGAAAGGAATCGCGGTAGCTCATGACGTTGGTCGGTCGCTTAATCATATGAATGTGAAGCTGCCTGACCTTATCCTGTCATCTCCATCTGTGAGAACCGAAGAAACGCTCAACATTGTGCTGGGCGAGTGGATGCTTGGTGCAGAATCGCAAAAGAATACAAAAGTTAAACTGCGCTTTAAATCTGCAAGCAAGGAACAACACGAGAAACTCAATGAAAAGCTCGTGGAGAATAATGTTAAAATACAATACAGTGATGCATTATACAGCTTATCCGATGAAGGCTATTTGCATCATTTGGTCGCAGTTTTGAGAGACAACAGTCAGTTTAATAAAGGTAATCAACCTGGAAGAGTTTTAATTGTTGGGCACAACCCGGCAATCGAAGATTTGCTAAATTATTTATCTAATGCAACACTTGATACATCGCATCGACATTTTGCTCCTGGACAATTCTATGAGATATGTTTTCCTGATCTTGAATCTTGGGCGGATTTGGAGCAGACTACCGTGAAAGGGATAATATCCCTGTTGCTGCCACTTCAGAATTTACCCAAGTTAAGGCAGCAGAAAAGAAAGAGAACTACAGCTTTCAAACGGAAGTTGACAGGGGCAATGGAAGCTTTCGCTCTCGTTAAGAATGACATTTGCCAACAATGTTTAACAAGTAACACATTGAACATTTAATTTTACTTCTTGCGGAAGAATCCAAATGAAGTGTCGCGTTCTTTGACAGCTGTGAAAGCCTCCTTTCCGATTTCTTTTCCCAGTCCAACAAAACGAGATCCGAATCCTGCAACGCCTCCAATCGCATTCTTAACTGTCTGTGCAGGCAATGCAAGAACGCTTCCAACAGCAGACGACACTACATTACGTTGATTCTCGACGCTCCATTTACTTATACCTTGCAATGCGTGTAACCGCAAAGCACCCTCCGAACAACCAGCTGCGACTACCACCGGACGAGAGACAGTGGGTCCAAAATCAATATCATAAATGGCCTGATGGGCCCGAGTGTTGTTGCATTCATAACCATCTTCTTCGGTGAGACGCCACTCGTCAACAAATGAAAGTGGTTGTAAGGAGGAAATGAGACAAATAGAAACTCCTGTACCTGCACACACAAAAAGCGCTCTGCCGTCAACTGACGAGAGCATCTTCTTCGGTAGTCCTCTATCTGGTTCAAGGAGCTTCGAACCAACATGAATTCCCTCCAGGGTCAAAAGCTCGATCGAAAATACTTCGTCTAGTGTCTCATCTCCGCGGATCAATTTAGTAGAGCAAATGACGGCCAAATATCCCAAAATACTCAGACAGAGAGCCTGTGTATCCGCAAAAGTAGTTACATGGGTTGCTGACTGGTCAAGAACGCTGTTTCCAAGGTGACCTGAACATGCTGCTGATGGGGGTGAAAATACTCGAATCATAGCTCCATTTCCAACGTCGAAGAGACAGCATCTCTGCGACGAGATACTAGCACAAATACCAAGCGCACTTGAAACGGCAACTCCGTGTACTTTTGAACCTGAATGGCCCATCATGCGCAAGCGGGGGCGCAGAGGCCAATAGTGGCTAGATATGAATCTCCACAGAGTGAGGCTTCCATCTGCACTACCAACAACAGCTAGTTCTCCACCCACGCCACCTTGTCCAGCAGCAGTCCCTGATTGAAGGAGAAGAAAAAAATTATAAGCCATTAAACGATCAATGCTATTCGATGGAAACATGACCAACCTATCGGATCCATATCGATCGCTGTTATATAGTCTGCGTGCGCTGACGGCACAATGACTTCGCCCTTTATTGCCCCCTTCACGGGATCTACAAGTTGCATTGCGAGTCCCCCCCTTCCGTCACCATCGCTTAAGACAAGCAACAAAGTTCTGTTCGAAAACAGCGTCTTGGACATACAAAGAGTTACATCCCGAGCAACCTCTGTTGATTTGGGAGAGTATGGTAAGCAAGGAATGTTGCGAAAAGACATCAGTTCTCTTTGTGCGACAAAACATCCTTTGTCTCTGTATGTATCATTTGACCCTCCTTTTTCAGATGCTTTGTCCTCATTATCTGAAACATCATCATCCGCCAGTTCTGGTTTCCATGCCCATCTAAAAAAATGGTAAATACCCCTGGAGTCCACCGCCAGGCATCTATCGGAGAGAGTTAGACGGATAGAAATCAGAGGAGCATGAGGCCCAGGAGGAGGGGCCGCCAAATGAACCCAGTACGACATGGAAGAATCCATAAAAGGAAGCCATGTTGCTTTCTTCGGCCCAAGTTGAGACGATGGCAGTTGAGACACATCATATAAGCCTAACGCTTCGGAGAGAGTCTGACGACTGCGACGATTCACGCGTTCTCTCTTTTTGATGTGTGGTCTGTAGAATAATTGCATTGGGCACTGGCCAAAGTGAGCGATTTGACATTCTGTTGCTAGCCGCAGTGCTTCGTCTTCTATGCTTGCGACATCAACTGATCCGTAGTATGTTAAGTAGAAAAAAACTGAGCGCAATTCGGGATGGTGAGGACGGATACCATCATAAACAGTGCAACAGCGCATAAATACTATGACGCACCATTGTGAGCTTCTATTGCTTGTTTGCCCTGTTGTTTGTATCCAAATATCAAGTCTATCCAACTGCCTAACATTTCAGAGCAGACATCTGACTCGAGCGCCATCCGCATGACTTCAACAAACTTTTCAGGAGAGCCATTCGCCCAAGGTGGCAGTGCAACATCACCCACCAATTCTCCTTCCTGCATTGTTCCAAGTTTTAGGTTGTTTGAATTTCGCAAAAAGGCCGGGTTGCAGTAAAATTCAGGAGTAAGTTCCTTTACCTCTGCCGCAGACCTGCCAGTGCACATTTCCCATGTGCGCTGGACGGAACTGAATAAGCGATCAGCGACATCAAAATGGCCACTCTGCAGTTGTCTGTGCAACATTGAAAAAGGATGAAGTCTCAGCAAAAAGTGTAGCACCACGCCAGCAGATGTGCTATAATGACTCCCGTACATAAATGGAGGTATTGACGGATCAGCAAAGGTCTCGAATCGTTCGATTAGCTCAGCCAGCCGAACCTCATTCAATGCCCCAATAGGCTTCGACAGGTCACGATAATTTGCTTTATCCGTTAGATCGGGCACCGTTTTGCTTGTGAAGTTACACAGAGTCCAGGGAAATACTGGATATTGACAAATCTGAAAGGACATGTGATCGAAAACATTAAGTTTGAAATCAAGATATCAAAACATCAAGAGGACTCTGGTGACATAATGCAAAATAATATACTCACATCATTGTATGAACGACCCGAAAGACAGTTCAAACTAGAAAGATAGTCAAAGTTTGAAATGGCGCCTTGCGACCAAGCTTGCGTAAGCTTCTTCAATTCATCGTGAAGAAATTGCCCACTCTTCTCTGGCCATTGTTTTACGGTTTGCATCGGCGCGCGTCTCATGAGCGCATTGGCTGCGTCATCTCTTCGTGTGTTCCCCCATGTGCCTGCACCAAAATCAATGAAAAGAGATCTGGAGCCAGCGAAAAACGCAGAACCGCCTGTAGTCGCACCTGCAGACGGGATGAAAAATATCTCTAAAGCAGAGTCACGTAGTCTGTAACGTCTCAAATAAATATGTGATGCTTCTGAAATGTTCCATCGTAATGCCTTTGGACGCAACGCTTTCTCCGTTAAAGACTTCTGAAGATGGCCTTGATTTTTATCATCTGCTGGCGACGGACGCATCTTTTTGTGATGGGATTCGTTCTCTCCCTCCACAACGCCGTCACCGTCCTCGAATTCCAATATTAAATGGTTTTCAGTCAGCATTACAGTACATTTTCTACTGCAGTCTGGTTTTACGTGCAGGCAACTGCTATAGTATTCCTCCAGCATACCTCCAGCAAGCCTTATTCCGTCCCCCATGCTCAGTAGTGAGCTACTGTCGGGAGGAAACGAGAAACTTGATGCAGCGAAATGAAAGGTACCATGCTCAAAGATGGGGCTCGGAGAAGAATCCTTTTTACTCGCTTGTCTTTCTTCTTCATTTAGATCCTCAGAAGCCTCACTTCCATCGCCAATACTGGCAAAGTTATCACTCGAAGACATCTGGCTATCATTATGTCTATTGGGAAAGAGCACATCCAAGTCTTCTTCGTGGTAATCTCCGGGTGTATCATCCACAGCACCACCATCATTACTTTCGAACAAGTGGTGCAGCTCCTCTTCGACGTTTTCCTTTTTGGTTATATCAACAATTGTGATTCCCTGACTTATCAAATCAATTTCTGGATTAGGCGTCAAGGCCGAGAGACTGCTCGGAGAGTGGTCAAGATAACTTGGGATAAATCTAGGAAACTGTGGGAACAGCGGCATGGTTGCCATTTTGCTGTAACAATCGCGCCCGCCATCATAAATCGCTCGCTCCCACAATGCATTGCATAACTCAACATCTGCAAACTCCATCCATGTCTTCCAGCAGAGTCTTTCGGTGAATGCAGTTCTACCAAACCTTCTATTCACTAAGTACTCGAATGCTAGGTGACAATGTTGCTGCTTCAGCATAGATTGAGCTTCAGCAAAGCGAGACACTGCATCAAGGGTCGACATTCGAGCTACTTGTGATGACGACTTGAGTGCTACACTTTGACTTTCATCAAACAGATCAACCAATTCTTGCTCAGCAGCGTCATTTGCCTGAGATGGATGGAAAGTTATGTGCTGAGGTTAAATAAATATGTTCTAAAACGAATAGCCCGTACGTGGCAGTTGTTTCTATTCTAAATACTCGCCTGAGCTTTGTTCCAGTTTTCTCTGTGCGGATAATCATTACCAAACATCATGTTAGGGTACAATTCAGGTTGTCGAATCAGGAAAAAGTTAGGACCTCTTACATGAATGGACCGAGTATCGATAACGCCAACTGTGCCTTTTCTTCAGGCGACTTAAACATAGCTATGCCTAAACACCGTGTCCCTAAAGATGGCTTTTGGTTTAGTTCTCGATAGCACCTATTCAACGCGGCACCTAATCCTTTGTACTCCAAATATCCCATGTTTGGAGTTGCCTTGAGGCTGTCATTGGAATCGCCGGGGTAGGCGAGAAAATCAACATCCGGGGGGTCGCTTTTCGGAAACAGATCGTTTCCAAAAATGAGCCGCTCCACAACCGTTGATTCCTGCTGATCCCCTTGACCACCAACACCCCCTTCACCATCATCATAACTGTCGTTGGAAGATATTTCCTTTCTGTTACGTTCGTCCACATATCGTTGGCGCATTGCTTCGACTATACTCAATGTCATTTCACCACAAACATTGACGGCTTTTGCATCGTTCGCATTTTTATGATATTCCAATGATCTTTGTAGACATGTAGCCGCATTCATGAAAATATCGCGAGCAACAGAAAATGCCAGACCTGATATAGCTGACGTGATGGATTTGTTCAATTCTTTGGAAACTAATTCGAGTAGTAATGAAGTTGAAGGCTCCTTCCCTGTCGATGCCGCTGATATGACAACTGCATCTGAACGAATGATCCCCATACTTGGCAGAACCAATCGAAGACAGGATTGCAGAATTGGCAGTAGAAGCTTGGGGTTTGGATGTTGAACTGGACTCGACTTTGCGGGAGTGCCTTGTACTGACATTTGTTGATGATATACTTGGTAATTGCTATGAGTAGATGCCTTTTGAATAGTGTTTCCAACAGGATCTAATGCGCTTTGATCAGCTTGCGATGGCGTTGAACTTTCACACTGGAACCTGTAAAAAGGAAAATAGCTTGTTAGTCGGAGACTGCATTTCTAACCAAAAGGCAAAAAATCAACAAACTGACCATCCCGAACTTTCACGGCCAGAGGACATGACTTCCAAGAGTGATTTCAGAAGACGGACTTGATCAATACTATATTTAGGTGTAGTTTTGGATGCTTTGTCGTTGACTTGTTCGGTATAAGAAAGAAGCCTCTTTTCTTCAATTAAATCCATTAAGCGAGCAACAGCTGAACACGTTTCAGGGTTCCACTGCGAACGAGCAGGCTGCGCTCCTTTGTCATGATACCGTGCGAATTTACTAAGGACCTGAATTTAAAACAGGACAAAAATTTGTAGAAATGAGTGATGGCAGAGTGCACTAGACAGCGTGACGCAAAACACACACACCAGCGCAACAAGATGACAAAGAGTGTTTCTCGAAGATAAAGAATCAACTAATTTGGTAGCAGAGGAGTCATTCTTGGCACAGACCCCTTCTCCTGTACCAGATAGCGCAACATCTTCTTCTTTCCTTGAAGTGTCTTCAGGGTTCGACAATCCACAAATAATGACACGCCAGACGGAAGTTGATGCTTCACCTCCACCATATTTCATGGCCTGAGCAACTAATCTTGAAACTGCATGAAGAGCAATATCTTGACACGATACAAAGTCTTTGTAGCACTGCCGCTTTGGATTGAGTGACTCCTCATTTGTTTTGGGGGCGTTTGATCTTGACGGGCTTATCAATGGTGATAATGTGACATCGGAGGGAAGTTCTCCCTCGATTGGTTCCACTTTCGGTGAATGATGAACATCGACCCAGTCTTTATCGGTTGAGTCAGTACGTTCACGTTGAACACGTTGAACGGGGTTGGGTGGTATGTCCAGGTTAGTCGTCTGACTTTCCGGTGATGAAGCTTTGCTCTGCTCAGATGCTGTAATTTGCAACGTCATTGCACTATCATGCAAACGGCAAGCCTCTACAGGTTTCTCGAGTAGGGACACAACTTGTAGGATAATCGGAGCATATTCTTTGGCAGCTGATACGAACAATGTTTTGGCTCTAGTTCGTTGCAACACCTCGTTGCTTCCTGGTTTGACAGTTAGAAGTCCTCCTTTCTTGCTCCCGTAAAGAGATTGGATGGAAAGGCTCAGCATTGAGAGGATTTCTTTCAACGAGGCAGCTGCAAATGCAGTTTCGGTGGTGACAATGAATGCTTCATCGCTACTAATCTGACAGTCCTTTCGTTGAATTGAAGGAGACAAAAGCAAACGAGTCATTCCTGGAATAAGCTGTGTAAAAACCGACAATCTCCGTGACATCGTTTCTGCCTTAGTGATGGTGACACTGAAGTCATAACATTGATATTGATGAATAATTGAATTCAGAAAAGTCACGAGAAAAATTTGGAGTGCATTCTCTTACGAAAGGTCCTTTTCTCCTGATGATCGCAGCACAAGATACTGTGTCAATACTTTTATAAAAACCAAAGTTTGCCCGCCATATTCGCCACGATCGTGTCCCGTGAGAGCTTTATCTAGAGAGCCTGTTTCGGCTGCTGCTGCCATTAACCTTCCGGCTGCTTGTAAAGAAGGTATCCTTTCATCTGAACTGGTCAGGGAGCTGAGCCACTGAACACAGTAATGTAACGTACATTTCGTGAAACATGTTATTACACATCAAGGGTGAAGGTCCATAACATCAACTTACCAAAAATGTTAAAAGTGTTAAGCGCCAATCAAATGTCCAATCAAGAGGAAGACATTCATTTGACACAACACCCACATTGCATAACATCAGTGTTTGTGTGTCATCACTTTCCTTGCTGCCTTCCTCGCTTGAAAGATTAGATACGCTCCGACTAAGGATTAATGGTGCAACAATATCGTGATAATGACACAAAAGCATATTTCTCGCGAGGCGACTTTCTAATGCACTATCGGCAGTATCTCGGCTCAGGGCAGAAGATTTCAACAGATGAGAACTCCTTTCCAAACACAAAAAGCTAAACACACCACATTTGATCAGTAGTTTGGCGATCGTCGTTGTTACAACATTGGCGCAGACCGTACCAAACGGGCATTCGGTAAGAGCAGCAACCAGTGCACCAATGTCACGTTCGCCCCGTGTGACAGCACTTCCTGACGCAGACGTGAGGGTTGATAAAGTCATAGAATATAATATATCAGAGAGAGAGTTAGCAATTGATTCCAGTGATTTTTGCTCTCTGTCAGAATATCGATCCGTTTGTTTGGAAGGCATTGAAACGGAGTTGTCGAATCGAATTCGGATACTATCCAAGAAGTACTGAAGATTCATTTGTGAACGTAGTATTGAACCGTAGATAGGCTCTTCCAGTGATGCGCCTTGGCTATTACATGACAAAGTGGAACCTTGACAGTATCTTTGAGCGATGGCTTCGATGATGGAAGCAGCAGAAACAAAGTCTTTGCCCAAAAAGTCAAAGTCTAGAGCCAAACCAAATAATATCGTCAATGCTAAATCGGAAGTTCGACGAACTCGCAAAAGCCCACGATGTGGATCAAAGATAGAATTTTGTTGTGCATTTAAACTTCCAAAATTGAGAGATAACGGACCACAACACGTGTCAATTAATCGTACCAATGCGTTGCATATAGCGACTGGAAAGACATGTGGGCATGATGAGTTGTGGTCTTGGTCGTAATCTATATTTTCACAAGCGGTGGGCTTGTTGGCAAATCGACTTGCCGATTCCTCCTTCTTTAACAGTCCTAGCCTGGCCCCTCTGATGAGAACTCTCCTCAGCAAGTTGACAAGAGCATGAATAGTCCCATTCTGCAATGTATCATCACGTAGTGTAGACCCGCCACACAAAATGCACTCGTTGAGGAATTCAATTAGTAATCCTGCCAATTGCGCCTCGTTTGCCAGGACATCGTTTAAATGGATGAAGCTCTCGGAATGGAGAGTGTGCTGCGCAGAGTTCACAAGATCTGTCCCTGCCCGCGGCAATGCCAATCGAAATGGAAGCAGTGCCAAATTCACTGCATTGGCTGCGTGAATTGCGTGTGTAAATGAAACAGGGGGGTGATCGTTATACGTGTTACTGTTTTCAACAGAGAAAGTGATCCTTTTGTTTCGCTCTCGACTGTTTTCATTTCGAATATATGACAAAGTTAGATTGTGGTAACGTGCATTTCCTGTAATTTCCATTCTTGCGGACGGCGAGATGGGGGCAGGGTTGGTGGTTGGCCTAATTATGCCCACTTTTGGGACTTCGTCAACGCCTCCAATATATGACGGTGCCGCGGAAGGCTGGCAGACAATTCGTGCTTGAGTAGTGGAGATGAAGTCATTTCCGTCTAAATGGCCTAGGGTAAGAGTATCTCCTGCATGGAAGGTGAGGATAGCACGACCTATCAGTCCCTGCAAATAAACATGTGCATCATGCTCTTCTACACCCCCGATCCAAGTTTCTGTCCCGTGCGAATCCGCAACTCCGTGCACACTGCTCTCACGAGATGATCCGCTGCCTTTCGGCATCGTCACTCCAGGAGTGATGCCAATAGACACAGGGATACCTAAGGAGCGGGGAGGTGATAAAAATTTATCTTGGACGTGTCCTGACCCTACAGAAATTCCTCCTCCTGATGATCCTCCTCTGCTTGACCCACCACTTCCATAGTATCCGTATCCAGCCAATAAAGCGACAACTGCATCTCGGTTTTGCGGGTTAGTTGGAACAGGCCCGAGAAGAAAAGATAATCCATTCCCAGAGGCAGAGTCTCCCATTGGACCTCTTTCGGCGATCATTGCGAGCACTACATTGGGAACCACACCTGATAAAAGAGCCAATGAGTGCACTGATAGCACGCACGTTCTATAATGGTTGCCAACTGAGTGACCTTGCTCCTTGGCATCAGCCAACACCCCATTTTCGAACGCCCCGTCAAAGAGAGTACATTCTGCTAAAACTCCTCGCCTTTTGAGTATTTTCCTTTCGGAGTCACTCATAACGGTAGCACCTGACGCTCTTAACGGTAGTTCACTGTTCTTAGCCTTGGGACTCGTTGATGAAGATCCAGACAACGTCATCGCATTTATTTCCCCAGTAATTTCCTCTTCACCCATTACTCCGTCCAAAACAGGATATCTTAGTTCTCCTTTCACGATCTCCTCCCCGTTGACACTGATGATTAGCTCGGAGCGTCTTAGGTAGGGATGTGTGTGTTGGATTCCAATCAAACTCCATTCATCTGCAGGAAGGGTCAGATGGGCGGTAACGTATCCCCCGACTGAGGAAGAGGAGGGTGCAGTGATGTCATTACTAAACGAAGACTTATCACTACCCATATCTGGATGTTTTCCCGCCTTCTTGTATTTGAGTAGGCGCCCCTGATTAGAAGATGAAGCTGCAGACATTGATTGATTTTGATAAAAATGTTTCATGTTGAGCGCATGAGCACTTTCTTTTTCAGAACCGTTGCCATTGTCATTTGAGCCGGTTGACTTATTGGCAATTTTCGCCTTTGGGTAGAGATGAGTCATCGGATCTGCGTTGGGGAGAGTGTACGCTGTAACGGTTGTAGTAAGCAGGGTTCGGGTGGAATCGGCATTGCCGTTGTAATTTTCAAAAGAGACAGCTTTCCACTGCCCCAAGACAGCGCATACCCCTACAGCACCAACGATATTGTCGTGTAATGAGGTAGCGAATCGATACAAGACTTGCTTTCGGATTGCAGCCCCCTCTGGAATAGATATTTGTGTGCAGTTCAAAGTAGGACGTACCCAAACTAGGACCGAGTATCCTTTTCGAAAAGTTTTGTTCACATCTATACCCGGAAGTCGCAGTCCCCCTCCGCGTATCTCTGGATAAATCTTTTCTTTTGATGATTCGATGTCATCTGTAAGAGAAGTAGTATGTCTCTCTTCAACGGATTCTTCTGTTGTGCGTAAGGAATGGCTAGGAGGGGCTGGCCCATCATTGTTGCTGTTGTTATCCGCCGAAAACCAGGAAGAAGACATCCCGGGACTTTTTCTACCAGATGATTGATCATCGCTTTCGAAAACACTATTCACCTCGTCGGTGGCTCTGGCTTCATCAGGCTTTGCGAAAGAATTGAGCACCTTAAAATTTTCAGTTTCGTTTGCATCGGCATACACAGGAGGTAAAAGCTCCCAGTGAGAGCCTACACATCCATGGATCCTCCCAATAAGCCCCTCGGTGTTCTGTCGTGAGTTTTCGAGAAGGTCTTTACGGATACCACTTTGATCTTCCCGCAATGCATCCAGGAGTCTAGTGAGTGTTTTCACCTTATTTTGTTGTCTTTCGTCGTTTCTGCTTATTTTCAAAAGGTGCTTCGGGTCAAGGCCAGATACACTCTCAAAACCGTTTTGTGAAACTGACGATAGTTATCGATCGCACAAATAAATAATGAGTTCATCGCCAAAGGTGTCAGAAACGTGGAAGCGTGCGAAAAAAATGAGTCCCACCTTTACCATTCTTATTCGAGGGAGTGTCAACAGCTATAAGTTGCTGGAGCTGGTCATGCAAATGCTCATGGAGAGTGCAGGGTTCCTTTTTGTTTTCCATTTCCTGCGGTGGGGCCGATGTTTTGTATTCGGCGGATAAAGTCAGATGAGCGTTGAAACGAGAGAAAAGGTCAATACCTCATACTTCGCAACTACACAACAATTGGTGAAGCACAAGATAACTCGGTTCAAATAAAATGACATCAACTAAAACCCACAGCAAAAATCAAATCGACGTACAGTTGTTAAATTTTTGTTGTGTAGATATTTTAACGGGTTGGCGCTTCGATGTTAAGAGTGAATAGTCAGGCACGCGGCATGAAATCCAAGCCATGGCACTGTTGAGTTGTGTATCGCAGGCCCAACAGACTTCAAGGCAAATATCGCGAAATGATCACAGGCATAATGGGGTTTTAGGCACCCCACCCTGGCTGTGCATAGTGAAGAAGGGAAATGGCCAGTCAGAAAAAATACACTAGGTAGGCAACGTGCTGGCAAGGTGCCTTGTTGTCAATCAGGTTCACTCATATGAGTCGCATGGAATAAGATGGTTATTTTATGTTTGTTAAATTTAATTGTGTTTAACAGATTCAAGACCAAGCTTACGTGGCTCAATGGTAGAGCATCTGTCTTCGGAACAGAAGGTTGCGGGTTCGAGTCCCGTCGTGAGTAAGTTTTGGGGGATTTGTCAGTCCGGATCTGATCATGCCATGATTTTTATGTTTGCCAAACTTTTAAAATTTTGGGCAAGCTGAGTCCCGTGAGCGATAGGTAGGTGAATTTTGTGGTTTTGTTTAATTCATATTTCCTAATTTAATGGTTATGAGCTCAAAAATTTTAGGGATATGAGATAGGACAAACAATTTTGATCCCTCCGATCTCGAGATAGGGCACATTTTTCCTATCATCCTATCTCACATCCCTAACGCCCTCAAACATTGCCGCTGCAACATCATGAATGTGGATTTGGGCGCGTCGGGATCATATTTGCATCACACTCTACTCTCTGGAGGTATGGATGCTGTCCTCCCTTCCACGCAGTGGCATGGCTTTGCTCTCTACAGCAGTAGGGACGAGAGCGGCTCTTTCTCTGCTGACGATCATGACACTGTGTTGTCCTCCTCCAACACTTGGTCCTCCATGTCAGCCTCTCATGGTATGGATTGTGATTCATCTCAATCTTCTGTGGATAGTGACTATTCAAATGACACCATGGATAAATTCATGACATCATTCATCTCCAAGCGCATTGCCGCAACAGCACAATACTCACTGTTTCTATTTGACATGCCAACAGAAGTTGAGGAATTCCATGACGCAGGCACATCAATCAATACAGAAATTGAGGAATTGCATGACGAAGGCGCATCGATCTCTCAGAATAGGCGTCAGCGGAGAAGCAACCGCTTCGAGTACAAATTTGGTGACTACCTGAACTCAAATTATTTTAGGAAGTTCTTGTGCCCGGAAACTCGTGATATTACGTATGAGAAATCGCGAGAGAAGCATTCTGTCTTCAGAAGCCACTTCAGGGTTCCTTTGGTGACAATTGATTACTTGACTGAAATGTTTATCTCTAAGGGTTGGGTCGAGAACACAAAGAGATGCCACAGCGACTATCAGCTTTCAATCCGCACGCAGCTCTTCATCATGTGTGCCTTGGAGCATCTAGGTAACCGCCGCCCACACAGGCAATTTGAGACAGAGACAGAGATGTCCTATACTGAGCACAGGAAATTCTTCACATTGTTTATTGATCGATTGTACAGTGTGAAGGACGATTTTGTCGTTTATCCAAAAACAATGGAACATCTACAGGTCAATGTAAAGGACTATTGTGAGCAGCATTTACCTGGTGCAGCTGGGTCTATCGATGTAGTTCATGTAAAATGGAGCCGTTGCCCAGCTGGTGACTACAACAAATGCAAAGGTAAAGAGTCGTTTCCATCGGTTGCATTTGAATGTGTCACTAACAATCGCCGTAGAATTCTGTCTATCGCCCCAATCCAATACGGGTCCAGGAATGATAAACACATTGTGCGTTTTGATCCTACTGTTTCATCACTTAAGTTTGATTGGTACAAAGACGTTGAATGGGAATACTTTACTCTTAATGGAGAGAGCAAACGGAGTAATGGTTTGTACTTGCTTTGTGACGGAGGATATCTTCGTTGGCAAACATTGATATGTCCTTATGCTGGAGATGAACAGTTTGGGCGTAGGGCATATTTTAATTCAAATCTGGAGAGCATTCGGAAGGATGTTGAATGTACATTTGGAATCTTGAAGAAACGGTGGAGGATATTAGATTATGGACTCCCATACTATCGGATGAAAATGTGTGAAAAAGTTTTCACAGCTTGTTGTATGTTGCACAATATGCTGCTTGATGTTGGCGAGGAGCAAGGCATTACAAATGTCACAAGAGTAGGACGTGGTGCTCCTGTTGGAAATGACGGACTATGGCTAGAAGGACCAGAGCAGTTAAACGGACGGCTTATGGGTGATACCTCACTTTCGTTGATTAGGTCAGCCGACCGCATTGAGGCTATAAAATGGATGGAGAGGAGGGAGTTGCTTGCGGATCACTTAGAATACTGCAGATCCATTAACCGTTAATTATAAAATGGTATATGACATTGTCAAATGATTTCTAATTAATTATTAGAGTATTCATAATTGTAACACATATCAGTCGTTAACGTCGGCAGAAGAGGAGTCATTATCGTCGAAACCATCATTAGTTGTATTGTTTTTGTTCACGACATCAGTCTTTGCAGTATTGTCGTCATCACCTGCACCAATCAAAGCCATAAGTAACTCGTTCACCTTTGCCTCATACTTATCCTCACCATGAATCCTGACAAATATGTCCTTGTGTTTTTCAAGCTCTTTCAACTTTGCCTGAGCATTCTTTATTGTAGCCGACTCCCTTTTCTTCATGCTACTGAGGATGGACTCATTTGCCATAGCTTCTTGTATCTTTATGTTACGAGCTTGCAGTTGCACCCGAGTTTCGACAGCACGATCTCTCTCACGGGCATCCTCCGTACGCTTCGTTGTAACCCGACTGGCCTCCTTCTTACGTATTTCCTCTCTATTGCCGCCCGGAGGAGCATCAGCACAGTTCGTAGTCCATTGTTCGTTGTTACGGTGAACCTTGACAGAAAGAATATACCTACATTCTTCGATCCAGTACGTGGGATTGATCATCTGATCAATCTCATCATCAGAACAGTCCTTTGCTTCGTCAGGCTACAACGATGGTAAGCCACAAGCTCTAGTGAGATTCAGAATAAAAAATTCACATCAAGCATAACACTTACAAAATCTTCCTTCCAATGATCACGGACCACCTTATCATACACATTGTACAATTGAATTCCGGACCGCATCTTGTGATAAGTTGTAGGTAGATTGGAGAAGATCTTT
>JALLPC010000122.1:0-11755 GCA_036940045.1 Stephanocyclus meneghinianus | reverse complement strand
CACTCGGGTTCACTCGGGTTCACTCGGGTTCACTCGGGTTCACTCGGGTTCACTCGGGTTCACTCGGGTGCATTTGGGTATACTTGGGTTCCCTTGGGTGCACTCAGGTGTGCTGCACCCAAGTGCCACAGCATGCTGATATCTTACAACATTGCCACCTTGAATGCTCCATTGCTAACAAAAAGAGCAATGATCCAATGCAAGCGCAAGGTGAGACAAAGAGTCCTTTCCAATTCTTACAACCGTATTCTGTTGCTGATGCTTATAATTTTCATTTTTTTATTTGGTAAGCAGTCATATGTTGTTGCCCCCAGCCTGAATTCAACATCACCACTTTGAATGCTTCATTTTCCAAAAAATGTGACAAGTCAATGCAAATTCAGTGTAAGAAATAAGTTTCTTTCATCTTTTACGTCCATTTTCTATGCAATTTTTATGTTATTCATTTTATTTATTACTCGACTGTCCACCACACTGTGCATATTGTGACCCTCAGCCTGAAAAAAGGAACGCAACCCTAAACAATCTATGGCAAACAAAAATCGTGACAAGTCAATGCAGGGGTGGGGTAAGAGAATAACTTGTTCCTGTGCAATTTTTTTATTTTTTAAATTCATTCATTATGCCAATCCAGTGGATATCTCAGCCCCCAGCCTGAATCCAATGACAGCACCTTGAATGCCCTCCAAAAATTAGAGACAAGCCAGTGTAAGCGCAGGGTAAAAAGGGTCCTTTCCTTTTACCAGCAATGTTCTCATCAATTGTTAGATGTTTCATTTCATCTCTTTCAAGGTGGAGGGATTTGGTAACCACAGGAAAGCCTAGAAGGGAGGATTGTCTGATTACTATTGGTAGGACAAAATAAAAAACTGTCCAATACCCATACAACAATCAACCTTTTGATTATATCCTCTGCAATTACTCTCCACTGAAAATAATAATTGAAATTATGTGTACACTGCATGACACAGAATTTACAGCAATTATTTTCACAGTAACTTAAAACAAATCAAACTTAATTGCAGGAATCACATTATTCAACACAAAAGCTTTTTACATGCATGTTTGTTGCTATGATACCATCTAAACAATCATCTGCTCCTTTACCTGCCTTGTTGAGAAAAATTTCCCCTAAAGTCATTCACAAATGAACGTCATGGTCTGTCTGAATGAATGAAAATACTTTTCCCTTCAAAGTTGACTTTGAAGTCCATCAAGTATTTGCTCCATAAAGTTGACTTCGAAGCCCTTGCTAGCTTGATCCCTTTTCATAATTTACTATAGCGCAGCAATCTCACCTAAGCTATCTCAAAACAACTTAGGCAATAATGCCCAACTAGTGCCATGAAGGATTAGTGTGTTCATGAGCCATGCCATATTTTAGAATCGAAGAGGAACAAAGGGATGGGCCAAATATCCAAGGAAAGTTAACGCCATTTTGTTCACTAGTCCAGTCCTGGACTAGTCATAATGAATAGTCCAGAACTGGACTAGTTGTTATGACTTTTGCAAAAACACATAGAAGGAGGCCCCTTTGAGGTCCGCTGATGTGCTAGATTGATTCCTTGCAAAAAATTACCCCGGAAGACATATCACTACCCTATGTATTGTCATGGGTCTAATTGCACTAAGTGCCGCCAAAAATTATTGCAGCAAACTAGCTCACAGAATATGTCGGTCAGTTTGCCCAATCCATTCTGTAGAGAGCTTCTGATCACCGCTTCCTATTCTGAGGAATGCTGTTTACAGTATCCCCAGAGCACCCACTGAAGCCATCATTTCATTGGCTCTCTTTTTTGGTTTGCATGATCTATTTCATATTGAGCTTTGGATCGCCATTTCCTGTTGTGTGGAATGCTGTTTACAACATGCATTGTGCCCACACTAAAGCCCATCATACACAATGCCTCTGCTTATTCATGTAACAATCAATTAATTTTATCAATATTTGAAACATTGTACACAATGCCCCTGCTTCTTCATGCAACAATCAACCAATCTTGGGTGTCTGCAGTGTTTTTGTTTCCCTTGTCATTCATAATGGAATAAATATGACAGACCCCTACCTGATGACATTGATATGAGCTTGCCAGCACACAATCCACCTCTTTTACCTCCAATACACAATCCACCTCTTTTACCTCCAATGGATTTTGGTACAAAAGGCACATCTTTGATTGGCATCCAGGACGTCCCATCAGTAGAGTGTACAATCAACAAAAGGGAGAGGACAAAATACATGAATTGTGGTGTGATTGCCACAAGAAATTTCTTCATCAAGGATGAAGAAGTGGACAAATATGGTGACAACCTAATTCCTCCATTGACTACTCTTCAGGGAACAATCACTGCTGTACCAAATATGCAAAATAACTTTTTGACTATGTGATTCATTCGGAGACCAATGCGTCACTGCCAGTATTGTTTGATGTCGACCACCTACGAGTTAACTGTTTTACAGGAGACCAATCACTTATGGACTTGTTGAAGAGGGCAAGACATCTGTATGATCTGCAATATCCAGAAGCAAATGGTATAGGACCTCTGAAGCTCCCTACTAATTCAACGCAAATAATTGGTAATCTCAAACAAGCAAACTCAATAAATACAACTAGACAGTCATCTCATCATACCAAAACACCCAAACAGGAAATTACCCACCATCAGAACATCACACTAACCACCACAAGAATGATACCAGAGAGTATGCCCAACAATAATCCAAACAAATCTCCAAATACAGTCAAAGCCTATACTGATTTATCATCTGATGATGGAAGTGAAGTGACAGTGGGAAATGCAGTTATGGAAATTGACAATCTTGATGAAAATGACAATAACTATAATGTTGAGTATATGGAAGAGGATGGAAATTATGAAGACTTCTTGGCTGGAATTGAGTTCAATTATAACAACTTGGCAACCAAGCTGACTCCACCAAATAAAATGTACAATGAAAGAGGTCCCTGATTGAGACATTCAATTGCAAGGAGATTTGACATGGTGATGGGTTGCTTAGAGGTATGTCGTGGCATGGATTATGAATTTTTTAAGCGTATTACAGCCAATTCAAATGAATATGCAAGGATGCACATGAATAATGATGGTCAATATGCTGGTAGTAACTGGACAAATGTCACAGTCAAAGAAATGGTGAGGGTCCTAGGAATCATTCTTAAAATGAGTATCAACAATAGGGAGTTGGGAGGATATGCATCCTATTTTGCAAATAGGAAATCAGTCAACCTTGGAAGGAGGTACTATGTTGAGCTCAATGATTACCCAGCATGAGCAGTTCGAGTAATGAGGCTTAGGCGTTTCAAACAGATCAGCTCCTTGTTCTACCCAGAAACAGGAACTTCAAGAATTGGGGACAGGTGTCACCAGTTACAACATGTGCTGAATGCATTTAATCAAGCTTCTCAAGTGACGTTCATTGCCAGCCTTGATATGAGCTTCGATGAGGGTGGGGTTGCCTCTAGGTCAAGATTTAATCCTGTTTGTCAGTACAACAATGATAAGCCTCAGAATTTTTGTGTTGACATTTTTGTACTGTGCAACAACTCACCTGGGAAGTATTTCATACTTCACTGTGATGTATATCAAGGAAAGAATGCCAAGAATATTGGCATACCCAACAAAATAACAAACTACCAACTACCCAGACTGTCGTAAACTCCATCATTCAGAGCAAGATGGGAAAGGACCCAAATGGCACATGTCAACTTTTCATGGACAACCGATATGCTTGTGCAAGCCCCTTTTTCTTGCTGAGAGAGAGTTTGATATTCTCTGTGCTTGGACAACAAGGACCAACAGAGAGGGATGGCCAAAGGACAAAATGACAGAGACAAAATCAGCAGCACAATGAACAATGATTAGGGTATACAATCAACTGAACCAGATATTGTGTATCCATTGGATGGACAATAAAGTTGTATCTCTTACCTCATCATTGAATATTTCTGGTGATACACCTGTCAATAGAAGAAGTGGATCAAATGTATTAGCACTAACAGTGGACTAGTGCTTAGAAGCCTACCAACAAGGAATGGATGGTGTAGATAGAAGCGACCAGTACCGAGAGAGAGGAGCAGGCTTTGCATCAAAGGCCCATTACAAAATGTGGTACAAGAAGGCATTTTTTGCTATTCTGGATTTCATGGTTCTCAATTCCTTTTTTACTTTGAATATGTCTGCAGAGGAAATAGAAGACTGGCTTCATGTCAAAAGGAGTGATTACTATGCAGCATTGGTGGAAGAGTTAATGGCATACGTTGACAACACTGGTGGCAAAAACACAGTTCTAGAAGACTTGGCATCAGTTCCTGTTACAAATGATCATAATCCTGTACCAGCTTCACACAAAGAAAGGATGCAATGTGCTGTCTGTAACCTTGAAGAGAAGTGGATGGATGCAAGCAAGATGAAGCAAGATTATGGAAGTGGTTCAAGACAACAAAGACATTTGGTGGTGTGCACCTCATGTGGAATTAGTGCTCATTCTCATCCAGTCTCCTGGCCCAGGAACATATTTAAGATGAATGAACTCAAACAAATGTCATGCTTTCAAATCATACATAGTGAGCATTGCATGGGTTTATGGATTGGAAAAGGTGGTCAGAGCAATATGACAATTGGACAAGGGAAGGCAGTAAAAAAGCAGGCATACAGTGAAAGTATTGCTCACCCTCTATACAGAACTCTAATGGAGACATATGGCCTTACTCCTAGACCAAGGAATGCAAAAAAGAGAAGGGGGGGCAGTGCTGGATCACGATTACCATGATAGAGAGGACAATTGGTATGATGATGCTGATGAAGACTCTGAATAGGAGAATGATGATGCTGACAAAGTCTTTGAACAGGAGGATGAAGATGAACAGGAGGATGAAGATGAGTGATGGGAGCTTTTTTTGTTGTGGGGATAGAATGATTCGCATTTGATCAAACTCAGTTTTACAATAGAAACAGCATTACACTAACCTGTGACCCATATAATCTCCTGTTAGTTCAGGGTGCAACTCATGAATGAATTCGACAATGCAGGTGGGAATTTTGGTGCGATTGCCAGTGCCCAATCAACTATGTGAAGAGATAGTGTATGTATGATACAATGTGCAACGTGCAGTGTTGGAGGGTAAGTTAGAGCATTCCATGGCAAAACGGTGGTGTTCAGCACTGTACATGATGTGCTGACAAGGATTGTGCTGACAATCACTGCAGAGCATGGTTTGATGTTTGTGAAGAAGTAACTCAAGGAAGGCAAAGAGATGGAAATTCTGGAACCACATGGTCTCAAGAGTGTTGGGAAATCAACATATTGGGTGACATAAAAAAATTAAAAAATCGGTAAAATGGTGAATGACTAGGCCAATGGACTAGTTGCCAAAACCTATCGCTGGGCCAAAAGTTGTATAGTCCTTGTGTTAAAAAATGTGTTCCGGTTGGTGTTATGATCTCAATAAGAGCATCAGAGAACTGCTGCCCAAGTGGGAATCAGGAGCTTGCAATGCTAAGACACCTTCCAAATCTTGGTCAATACCGCAATTATGTATGCACAGTAGTAAATTAGATAAGTGACCACTAAGTATCGTGTGGATGCAAAAGTGACAATATCACAAAAGTGAGTAGAATGATTGCATTGCATGCTAACAAATTAGATAAGAAAGAATACAAAATGTCTTTTTTTACTCATGTGGCACATCGCCCTAAGAATTTTTTCCTGTGCAATATAGGTGTAGTCAGAATTCTTTTCCACTTGCACTTATATGTTAAAACGTTTAACTAAAACACATGATACAGAGTATGATACATAAATACCATATGTATTATGCACATACATTTTTTTCAGGACCTAAATGATCCCAAAAATCTTTTCTAAAAAGCCTAAATTGGCATGAAAGACAATCTAATGACCTCAAAGTAGTGTGTTTGTCAGAAGAAAATGACTGGGCATTCCACTTGAAGTTTTCACACTTCAAGTAGCATTAAATTCCTAACCAACTTCTTTTGGTCATGAGATTTCTAGCCCCAATACAAAAGTTTTAAGGGGAGTATAAAACCCTTTGCACAGGCAATAGGTTCACTTGGGACTCACAATTGAGTCCAATGAAACATCAGGAGCATGAAGTTACCAGATGGATTGTTTTACATAATTTACATCGCGCAAGTATCCCCAGTCACGGGAACATGCGTTGAACATGCACCAGTGTACAACAGCCCAAAAACATGGGACCATGATGTGGCAGAGCCCATATTAAGGGCACAAGAGCAATAAAGCCTGTGCAATTTCAATCACAATAAAATGACTGCTGGTGACAGGACTGATGCCCCTAAGGTCCTGCCTGTGATGAACATCAAGATAAGGAGTTAAACTCTACCAAAGGGCATAGGATCATGACATTGCCAAATCCCAGATATGCATCAAGTTGATGTAGAGTCAAAATTTCTTGAATGGGTGGGCATCAAGAGTCAATTTTATGACTACTGATTGATTCCTCATTGGGCAAGTAGGCAAAATTCATGTGTATCTTGGATTTGCTCATGATAGCCGCACAAATTTGTCCAGTTCTCACAAGAAAACATGCAACCACTCAAATTTCTCATGAACATGGCACTAAAAATGGAGAAATGACCTTAAAATACGAGAATTATACCTACTTGTATGGCCCATAAGCTGCACAAAAAGAGGTCAAACATGGTAAAATAGGTCAGAATGGCTGAGAATAGCCCAACACCTCCTTTGGTTTGGGCAAAAAAGATTTATAGCTCAAGTTAAAAGTTTCAAAATTAATTAAAATATTATTTCAACTTCTATGTACTTAAGATTTTTTACGTAAAAACAAAATATTCACCAAAATTCAAAAATCAAGTTTTAATAATCTGATTTATTTAATACCATCTTACAATTAATTTAAATTAAATCTTGATAAAAAATGCAAAAATGAACAAAAAGGTCCTAACAGGTGTCCCACATAATTTTCTATGGATGCTAGATAATGTTTTCCCCATGCTGTGAAAGCAACTTATGTGCTAGTGTAGAACTACACAAACAAGGTATCAGAAGCAACTGAAAATCAGACTTCTTAGGTCAGGACCCCCTGACAATTTGTCATTACAGGACTACTGGAATCAAAAAGCTAATTCTCCTAAATTTTCCTCAGGTTCCTAAAAGTGGAACACTTGTATGTTCTCCTGACCCAACTAGGCAGATGTCAAAGTGACATACATTGGATGGTGAGTTTTCTACAAATAAAGGAAGGGAAAAGTCACATTTCTCTTGCAAAATACAATGAGTTCTTGTTACAAACAGACTTAATGAGTTAAAAAATGCATGATGACTGAGCTAACATACAACCTCAGTTTTGATCATTACAATAAAAGAGTTCAAAATTCTTCTAGATTTTCAAACAAATAAAAACGTAATAAAGTAATGATTAAAATCACTTTGCCTGTGATTATCATTAGTCTGCAAAATGACAGTGTGAGCCAGGAGTTCGCACATAAAGAAACAAGTACCTTATGCAAGAAAACAAAATGTTTCTATGAATACTTTGTCCCAAATCGCCTAGCATATCTCACTCATAACATAAATCTCAATTCACATCTTGCCAATGGTGCCCTTGTAAGAGAACATTCTTTGGCATTTGACGACTGCATTGATGAAGGTCATTTAATGACTCCATCAGACTGACACATATTGGAAGCATTATTGAACTGCACATACCATCAACTGCAATGAATGAATTTGCTTTTCCTGACTTCCCAAGCAATGAAAATTCTACATTTGAATTTGAAACAAAACAAAGAAATGAATGGGAATATGGATCCATTGCAAATGATGGGAAAACCATCATTCCTATTGATCATTGCTAACCTGTGGGAAGTTGATTTCAACACTATCATTGTTTGCTGGAAAAATAAAATGAAATACAATCATGAAGTGACATGCCAAACACAGATGAACAGATATTGTTTACAGAAAAAACAAATATTGTATCCAAAAAAACAAACATGTTTCTCTGAGTACTTTGTGCAAATTGCACTCATAACATAAATCTCAATGCATACCTTGCCTTGTAAGAAAACATTCTTTGGCATTTGACTGCATTCATGAGAAAATCTTCTTGATGACCTTTTCAGATTGACACCTACTGGAAGCATGATTGAACTGAACACTGCCAACTGTGAACTGGTATTAATTAACATGTTTTCCTGACTTCCAAGCAATGATAAATCGACATTCAATGTAAAACTGAACAAAGAAATTAATGGAAATATGGATCCATTGTACATGATGGGTAAACCATCATTCCCATTGATCATTACTAACCTGTCAGCACACAATTTCAACACTCTGTTCATCGGAAAAAGGAAGTTACATACAATAAAGGGATTGGTATGCCAAACATGGATGAAGAAATATTTTATGCAGAGAAACAAACATGTTTCTATTAGTACTTTCTCCGAAATTGTGAACAATATCTCACTCATAACATAAATCTCACACAATCATTCCTATTGATCATTGCTAACCTGTGTGCACTTAATTTCATCAATCTTGTTGTTTTACTGTAAAATGCTAATAAAATATAAGAAATGGAGTGGCCTGACAAAAATGGATGAAGAAATATTGTATGCAGAAAAACAAACATGTTTCTATGACTACTTTGTTCCAAATTACCTTCCATATCTCACACTCACACATAAAATTAATCTTGATGCACATCTTGCCAATGGTACCCTTGTAAGAGACCATTCTGTGATATTTGACTGCAATGATGAAAAATCATCTTGATGACTTCATCAGAGTGACACCTATTGGAAGCATTATTGAACTGAACACATTGCCAACTGCTATGATTAATATGTTTTCCTGACTTCCCAAGAGATGATAATTCTACAGTTGAATTTAAAACCAAACAAAGAAATCAATGGAAATATGGATCCTTTGCAAATGATGGAAAACCATCATTCCTATTGATCATTGCTAACCTTTGGACACCCAAATTCAACACTCTCATTGTTTGCTGAAAAAAGCAAATAAAAAATTATACATGGAGTGGACTGCCAAACATGACTGAACAAATTGTATGCAGAAAAACAAATATGTTTCTATAAGTATTTTGTCCCAAATTGCCTAGCATATCTCACATGTAACTTAAAATTCAAAGCACATCTTGCCAATGGTAACTTTGTAGTAGAATATTCTATGGCATTTGATTGCATTGTTGAAATTATCTTCTTGATGACTTCATCATTTTGACACCACTTTGAAAGAAATATTTTCATATGACCAAATCCTATGAATGAAAATGTTTTCCTGACTTCCCAAGCAATGATAATTCTACATTTGAATTTAAAACCAAACAAAGAAGTGAGTGGAAATAAGGATCCATTGCAAATGAAATGATGGGAAAACCATATTTCTATTGATCATTGCTAACCTGTTGGAACACGATTTCAACACTCTCAATGTTTGCTGTAAAAATCAAATAAAATACAATAAAGAAACTGGCATGCCAAACTCTGATAAACAAATATTAAATACAGAAATCAAACATGTTTCAATAAGTACTTTGTCTGGAATTGCCAACCACATCTCACTCATAACATAAAATTCAATACACATCTTGCCAAAAGTGCCCATGTAAGAGACCATTCTTATACATTTGACTGTGATGATGAAAAAATCTTCTTGATGACTTCATCAGACTGACACCTATTGAGAGCCATTTTGAATGGCACAAACTCCATACTGCTATGCATGAACATGTTTTTCCTTACTTCCCAAGGGAAATTTAATACCTAACACAGAATTAAATGGGAATTTAGATCCATTGCAAATGATGGGTAAACCATCATTCCCATTGATAATTGCTTACCTTTGGGCACACAATTTCAACACTCTCTTTGTTTGCTGGAAAAGCAAATAAAATATAATACACGGAGATGATTACCAAAAATCGATGAAAAAATATGGAATGAAGAAAAATAAACATGTTTCTAAGAACATTTTGTCCCCAAAAGCCTAGCATATCTCACTCATAACATAAATCTCAATGAACATCTTGCCAACGGTACCATTGTAAGAGAACATTCTTTGGCATCTGACTGTATTGAAAGCATCTTCTTGATGACTTCATCAGATTGACACCACTTTGAAAGAAATATTTTCTTATGACCAAATCCTATGAATGAAAATGTGTTTCTTGACTTCCCAAGTGAAAATAATTCTACAGTTGAATTAAAAACTAAACAAAGGAATGAATGGAAATTTGGATCCATTGTAACTGATGGGAAATCCATCATTCCCATTGATCATGGCTAACCTTTGGGCACTAAATTTTATCAGTCTCATGGTTCATTGGAAAAATCAAATAAAATACAATAGTTAGGTGGCATGCCAAACCATTAATAACAAATATTGTATGCAGAAAAACAAACATGTTTCTATAAATGCTTTGTCCCAAATAGCCTAGCATATCATAAATTTCAATGCACATCTTGCCAATGGTACCCTTGTAAGAGAACAGTCATTGGCATTTGACTGCATTGATGTAAAATCATATTGATGACTTCATCAGACTGACACCTATTGGAAGCATTATTGAACTGAACACTGTCAATGGCTATGAATGAACTGTTTCCTGACTTCCCAAGAAATGAAAATTCTACATTTGTATTAAAAAACAAAAAAAGGAAATGAATGGAAATATGGATCCATTGCAAATAATGACAAAAACATCATTACCATTGATAATGGCTAACCTTTGGGCACACAATTTCAACCCTCTACTGTTCACTGGAACAGAAATCTCAATGCACTTCTTGCCACTGGTACTCTTGTAAGAGAACATTCATTTGCATTCAACTGCATTGATGAAGAAATCTTCTTATGACTTCATCAGACTGACACCTATTGGAAGCATTATTAAACTCAACAAACTGCCAACTGCTATGAATGAACTTGTTAACCTTAACCTGACTTACCAAGTAAAGATAATTCTGCAGTTGAATTAAAACCAAGCAAAAAATGAATTGAAATATGGATCCATTGCAAATGATGGGAAAACCATCATTCTATTGATCATTGCTAACCTGCTGGAACATGATTTCAACACTCTTATATACACTAGAAAAAGCAAATATTTTGCAATATATGGAGTGGCCTGCCAAGCACTGATGAGGAAATATTCAAGGCAGAAAGATAAATATGTTTCTATAAGTATTTTGTCCAAATTTACCTAGCATATCTCACTCATTACATGAATCTCAATGCACATCTTGCCAATGGTACCCTTGTAAGAGAACATTCATTGGCATTTGACTGCAATGATGAAAAAATCATCTTGGTGACTTCATCAGACTGACACCTATTGGAAGCATTATTGAACTGTACACACTGCCAACTGCTATGAATGAACTTTTTTCCTTATTTCCCAAGCAATGATAATTCTACAGTTGAATTTAAAACCGAACAAAGAAATGAATGGAAATATGGATCCATTGCAAATGATGGATAAACCATCATTCTATTGATCATTGCTTACCTGCGAGAACATGATTTCAACACTCTCATTGTGCACTGGAAAAAGCAAATATTTTCCAATAAATGGAGTGGCCTGCCAAACACAATGAACATATATTCTATGAAGAAAAACAAACACGTTTCTATAAGTATTTTGTCCCAAATTGCCTAGCATATCTCACTCATTACATGAATCTCAATGCACATCTTGCCAATGGTACC
>JALLPC010000121.1:0-17023 GCA_036940045.1 Stephanocyclus meneghinianus | reverse complement strand
AGGCTCGGTACAAGCCCTACATACGATTTGTTAGCAAGAGATAATTTGTCACTAAAAGTCTTGCTAACACCTCATTTGCAGTGATCATGTCTTGACCATGATAGGCCCTTGACACTATTACAAAACCTAATGAATTTCAGCCAAGACATGGTCAAGACATGTCTTCTGGGGTATTGGCGATCTTTAAGTGCTAATTCCATATCAAGCATATTGCAGTCATTTATGTAAAGACATAGATCTCAACAAGCTGTCAAAAGCAAACATGCATGTTGTCTCAACAGTGATCTTGACAAAATGAAGATCTACAGAATAATTGCACAGTGACTGGTGACATCATTAACAAGATGCAAATCACAATGACATTGCAAATACCCCCATACCAGCCAAGGGAATATAAATCTAAACAATCATCCTCACACACATATGACTTCATCTGTTATCTTCATTCAACATGCTCCACAAAACTACTATATACTTCCAATTATGGACAAGCATTCAACTCAACATCCTCTTTGGATTCAACACAAATAATCTATACCAAACTACACATCACAGTATTGATTATACTCAACTAATCATGCGCAATAAATGATGATGGAGAAGGTAACATAAGAAGGTATGGATTCATGAACAGTCCCTCACGAGCACACCCACGAAGATGATTATTGTCCACAAAGATGTGACAAACAACGTATTGTGAAGGCAAATTAGCATTAGGAAGTGTTGCCAAAGACTCAGACAATGATAACTTTCTCAGCACAGCAACAGCAATATCAATTCAGGCAAACCAAACACACCAAAAGGCACCTCAATAGCACTTAGACATGAGGAGAGGTATGGTACCCTAGTAGAATGATATATAAGATCTGGACAATGCGGATGAAATGTAAAAAACTTCATGGTCCAGGCACGGTCTGTTGAGCTCCATCACTGCCATTCATGGTTCATCACAGTTCATCAAGATGAAGTGTAAATGGGCTGAGTGCATTCATATCACATAAAAACACGCATGAACATTGATGTGAAACTCACATGATGTATTTCATGTTTTGAATGTTTTAAAAGATGAAACTTAAGTCCTTAGCAGGATAGAAAAGGTGTTGTATTTTGTTCCTTATGTACAGAAAAATGGATGTTTGTTCTGTGTCTAATGAAAAAGTTTATCTTCGTTCCCTGAGATTGACTTGAATTTTGTTCTTGCCAAGATTCAAGATCCAAATTGATGAGGAGTAGGTTGTTTCCCTTGAGATAGAAATATTTGATAAAATCTTTCCTTGTTTCGCTGTGCCTATCTATCTCTTTTAATCGAATGTTTCCCGCAATTCTCTTCTTACTCTAAATTCATGAATATAATGTTTTTTGAATACAATCTCTAACTTTCCAAACGTTAGCTTTTTTACCCAGTTTCTTTTCTTGGCATCTTCCTAATCATCACTTGTCGCGCTAAACATCATGTAATTCTACTAGAATACTGTATTTATTACAGCCCCAAGTACCCAGATAGCAATTTGAAATATGCATGTGGGTTTGTCGACCCATGCAAAGCGGCTTATGGTTGATCATTCAATTATCAGGAGGGATGGATCGAAGGTGTTTGCTGTCGCGGGCTCACGTACATTTCTTTTTTCCGCTGCACAACATGAACAATGGTGATGATGAAATCCGCCCGAGCGAGGTCATGACTACATTTCCTAACAAAGACTTGATATCATAACGTATAAGAGAAAATAAATGAACTCCTATTTGTTGCGTCAAGTAAACAAATGCCTCAGAGAATAATCAATTAAGTTGTATTGGCAGAATAACGGGACATAATCACACGAAGAATTTAAATCAACAACAATGAACGAAGACAGCGTAGACTTCATGCATGACATTCTCAATGTCACCCCACCTTCGATAATGAACTCGAATGAACGCATCGAGACGGATGCTTATTGCAACGTCGTGGACAAGCAACATGGCAAGTTGCAGGGACGAACTTCAAGCCATGGAATGACGACTTCGCCCACCAGCGTTGCTGAATTTGCGAGCCAAGATTCTCCCTATTTCACCTATAAAAAGTCGTCTGATGGTTCGCCCAACTCATTCCATTGTTCTAACAAGATGCACAAGCCAGGGAGCATCTTGTGGAGGCCCTGTAACAATCAAGGAAACAATAAAGAGTTTACCATTGATTCTTCGTATGAATCTCAGCAGTACTTTGGAGATGTGGATGACAGTCGCTCCGTGTTGAATCTGGGTTCTAACGAGGTGCAGAACGATGCGAACAAACAGCAGCATACTCATTATACCAACAGCGAAAATTCAACTAATAGGTTGGGTGCGCATATCCCGAGGAGCAAAGGGAGCATCCAAGGAAGACTCACGGCATTGCGGAAGCTTTCCATTGCCGGCATCAATAATAATCACGAACAAGGCAATCAGTATCATCACTCTGGTGCAGCCGCATCGAAAAAATATACGAGAGAGATAGAAAAAACTATCGTTGCAGACAAAGTCACGAAGCAAAAGAATAGGTGTGGTGACATGACTAAAGTTCTTGCACAGAGAACGACAAGTAGACTATCCTCAACGAAAACACAGACACAACAACAATCATACCTTCCTCCCTCGACCAGAAGCAGAAAAGCCACGTCGTCCAGCAAAACCACCGCCCAATCTATCGCCGACATGATCAAAAATCGAAAGCACAAATCCCCACTCCTGTCGATTGCCATCCTATCCAAATTCGCTGTTATCATTCAATGCCTGGTTCGTATATTTCTTGCTAGATTGAAAACCAAGAGAGAGCGGAATTATCAAGAAGCCACCAGAGGTGTCATATTGTTTCAGAGTTGGATAAGGAGATGGATTGTCGTGCGTGCGATGACAGAAAGGAGGAAAGCATGGGAGATAAGACAGGAGGTCGCCACAATTCGGATTCAAGCTGTATGTCGTGGATATTGCGCTGCGGTTAATTACAATAGGACTTTAGAGAAGGTCATTTATTGTCAGGTTGCAATGAGGAGATGGATTGCCAAGCAGCAAGTGACGAGATTGAGGTTTCATGTGGAAACAGAGGCCGCAATCCAACTGCAAAAATCGTATCGTGGATACAATCACAGAATGATGATTAATAGAACGATTGACGACATAATTGTTTGTCAGAGTATGGTGAGAAGATGGATTGCCAAGTTGACGGGACGAAGATTGAGGTCGCATTTGGAAGAAAAAGCGGCAACCCGACTGCAAAAGTCGTTTCGAGGACACGGTGTCAGAATGATGTTTTATAGAGCGATTGACAACATTATTGTTTGTCAGAGTATGGCGAGAAGATTGATTGCCAAGAGGAAGGTGCGAAGATTGAGGTCGCGTTTGGAAGAAAAAGCGGCAAACTGCCTGCAAAAGACGTTTCGAGGACACGGAGTCAGAATGATGTTTTATAGAACGATAGACAATATTATTGTTTGTCAGAGTATGGTAAGAAGGTGGATTGCCAAGAAAAAAGTGCGAAGATTGAGGTCGCGCTTGGAAGATATGTCGGCAACCCGACTGCAAAAGACGTTTCGAGGACACAGAGTCAGAATGATGTTTTATAGAACAATAGACAACATCATTGTTTGCCAGAGTATGGCAAGAAGATGGATTGCGAACAAGACGATGCGAAGGTTGAGGTCCCTACTGGAAGAAAAAGCGGCAACCCGAATGCAAAAGTTGTTTCGTGGACACAGTGTCAAAATGATGTTTTACAGAACAGTATACAACATTATTGTTTGTCAGAGTATGGTAAGAAGGTGGATTGCAAAGAAGAAGGTGCGAAAATTGAGGTCGCACTTGGAAGAAAAATCTGCAACCCGACTCCAAAAGTTGTTTCGAGGATACAGCGTCAGAACGACTTTTTATCGAACAGTTGACAACATTATTGTTTGTCAGAGTATGGCGAGAATATGGATTGCCAAGAAGAAGGTGCGAAGATTGAGGTCGCGCTTGGAAGAAATGGCGGCAACCCGACTGCAAAAGTCGTTTCGGGGACACAGCGTTAGAATGAAGATCTATTCCATCATCGACAAAATTATTCTTTGTCAGAGGGTCGTGAGGAGAAGAAATGCCCAACGCAAGGTGGAACAGATGCAACGTTCTGCTAAGCAGAGAAGGATCGCTGCAGCATCAAAGATACAATCGATTTTTCGTTCTTTTGCCATTAGGGCTGAGTACCTTTACTCAAGGAGCAATTTGATTATGTGTCAGTGTGTTGCGAGGCGATGGATTGCAAAGAGAAAGGTGCACAAGTTACGGCTTTTTGTCTTGATGTATAGATACACCACGTCGCAATCTACATATTGCGCTGCGGCTGTAAAAATTCAAGCAGCCTACCGTGCCCATTCTACTTTAATGTCCTGTGTTGCCGATATGAAGAACCTCATCCTATGTCAGAGCGTGATCAGGAGAATGTTTGCCAGAAGAGAATTACGCAAACTGAAACTAATTGCACAAGTGAAAGCGGCATCTAAATTGCAGCGCACCTACCACGAGGCAGCTGCGAAGATGCAGTCAATTTACCGCGGTTATGTTGCGAGGATAAACTACGCCTTGTCCTTGGAGGATGTCATTGTGTGTCAAAGCATTGTTCGGAGAATAATTGCAATTAGACGTGCAGAAATGTTGAGATTCAATAGGCAAACTAATGCTGTTCTGGCGCTTCAGTCATGGCATCGTGCGTACTCAAAGAGGGTTGAGTACAATGCTTTGATAAGTGACATCATTGTTTGTCAGAGTGCTGTGAGGCGGAAAATTGCAAAGGATAAGGTTGATGTGATGCAACGAGATATCCAAGCTGTCTTGGAAAACTCAGCTACTCGTATTCAGGCACTGGTCCGTCGTCGATTTGCGGTGAAAGTCCTTACCCTTATGGACGAAAATGCTGCTGTTATCATTCAATGCATGGTTCGTGTATTTCTTGCTAGATTGAAAACAAAGAGAGAGCGGAAGTATCAAGAAGCCACCAGACGTGTCGTATTGATTCAGAGTTGGATGAGGAGATGGATCGTCGTGCGTGCGATGACAGAAAGGAGAAAAGCATGGGCGATGAGACAGGTTGACGCCGCAATTCGGATTCAAGCTGTATGTCGTGGATATTGGGCTGTAATAAAGTACAATAGGACTTTGGAGAAGTTTATTGCTTGTCAGTGTGCAGTGAGGAGTTGGAGTGCTAAGAAGAAGGTGCGAAGATTGAAATCCACAGTGAAAACAGAGGCCGCAATCCAACTGCAAAAATCGTATCGTGGATACAATTATAGAATGATGTTCTATGTAACAGTCTACAACATTATTGTTTGTCAGAGTATGGTGAGAAGGTGGATTGCCAAGCAGCAGGTGCGAAGATTGAGGTCGCGCTTGGAAGAAATATCGGCAACACGACTGCAAAAGTCGTTTCGGGGACACAGCGTCAGAATGAAGATCTATTTCACCATCAACAACATTATTCTCTGTCAGAGTGTCGTGAGGAGAAGAAATGCCCAACGCAAGGTGGAACAGATGCAAGGCTCTGTTCAGCAGAGAAGGATCGCTGCAGCATCAAAGATACAATGGATTTTTCGTTCTTTTGCCATAAGGGCTGAGTACCTTTACTCAAGGAGCAATTTGATTATGTGTCAGTGTGTTGCGAGGCGATGGATTGCAAAGAGAAAGGTGCACAAGTTACGGCTTTTTGTCTTGATGTATAGATACACCACGTCGCAATCTACATATTGCGCTGCGGCTGTAAAAATTCAAGCAGCCTACCGTGCCCATTCTACTTTAATGTCCTGTGTTGCCGATATGAAGAACCTCATCCTATGTCAGAGCGTGATCAGGAGAATGTTTGCCAGAAGAGAATTACGCAAACTGAAACTAATTGCACAAGTGAAAGCGGCATCTAAATTGCAGCGCACCTACCACGAGGCAGCTGCGAAGATGCAGTCAATTTACCGCGGTTATGTTGCGAGGATAAACTACGCCTTGTCCTTGGAGGATGTCATTGTGTGTCAAAGCATTGTTCGGAGAATAATTGCAATTAGACGTGCAGAAATGTTGAGATTCAATAGGCAAACTAATGCTGTTCTGGCGCTTCAGTCATGGCATCGTGCGTACTCAAAGAGGGTTGAGTACAATGCTTTGATAAGTGACATCATTGTTTGTCAGAGTGCTGTGAGGCGGAAAATTGCAAAGGATAAGGTTGATGTGATGCAACGAGAAATCCAAGCTGTCTTGGAAAACTCAGCTACTCGTATTCAATCAGTGGCTCGACGTTATCTGGCTTTCACATTGTTCCTTGAAAAAACTGCAAATCATAGGAGACTAGAATATTCGGTTGTTAAACTCCAGGCACGTTACCGAGGCATCAAGGTCCGCAACAACGCTGATTATTTGAACAAGCGTATCGAATTAAATGAAGTGATATTCCGTCCGTTGATTGTACATGTTGAGACTGGAATCCAAGAGACTAGAAGGAATGCTGCTGTGAAACTTCAGGCCCATTTCAGGGGATATATTGTTCGCTGTATTTTTGAATATGAGCACTATTTTGCTTCACTTATACAATCGGCATTTCGTCGCCGACGAGCATTGGCATTTGGACGCATCAAGATGAAAATCACGAAACAAAGGATTCTCGAGGAGGCGATTGTGTCACTCAAGGCTCATCACAAAGGAAATCGTGTCCTCGAAGACACGGAATATGTGCATTACTGCGCCAAACAGATTCAAGCGTTATTTCGCCGTTGGAAGGCACATAATCAATGCACCATCTACCTGGCCATTCAACTTCAAGCTATGTATAGGGGCAAATTTACTCGAAGAAAACTCGACCGTCACTTAAAGTCTGCAATTACAATCCAATCGCATTGGCGGTCATTTATATGCCGTATTGACTTTGAATTGGCAGTGATGGACATCACGATAGTTCAAAGCATTGTTCGTAGGTGGTTAATTTTGCGAAGAGTTAGAAATTTGAATGTCACTGATTTGAGTAACGAGCTATTGTATAATTCTTTGGATTCAAGTCTTGGTGGGGAGGGCCCTGTTGATTTAAGGCAGACAAGTTTGACTGGAGAAGTGCCAGTATTTGAAGAAAGCTTTGATGAGGCTGTCAAGAAGTTGCAAAAAGAGATTGAAAAGCTGCAAAAGGAGACTCGAGAGCTTTGGTAAAAGTCGACGGGTTGGAAGCTTATTGGATAGGCATTCTTTCACAAGGATGTATTCAAAGCAATTGGATAAATGTAGTGTTGTGTAATTTACGTTAAGGTACACCGAATGGCCAAAGAAAGAAGATTTTAAAGTATATGCTGCTTTCTTAGTTGAAACATGTTGTAGTGGACAAGAACACATTTTTGTGGTTTCAATAGTTATTGCACAAAACCGAGGTCATCAAAGGAAGGATATTTGTTTGCCCTTTGGAATGCCTGATACTCTTGATAAGGCACAATTCATGTGTAACTCTATGCCAATTACATGAGAGAAGATGATGAGGGAGTCATTGTCAACACCGATCATAATCAGGGCACTCTAAATTCAATCTTTCCTGGATAGACATGGCCAGCTTCACAATGCTGCCCATCTGCATCCATGGTGCATTGTCCTATATATTTACATACCCAGTTTGGATTCCACGCAAACAGCAAGGATTGAGAAAGACAACCACATTATCCCATCCTACCAAGCAACACAAACCTAATGTTCCCATGTTGCACATGTAGAACATAGTGCCATGTTTTGAGCTGGAAAGTATGTGACATCCACTCAGCCCTTTCCCATCACACATCATACAATATCTTTCACAACCTTTGCAATATTTGATCTCAACACACCAATTGAATAAAAGCCTCCTGGTACCTGCCTTCTGAAATGTGTGCCAACCCACCATCCCCTCACTGCCAGTCACAATGAGCTGAAGCCAAGCTGAAGTAAATCATTGCAGCACACAAGGGGACAAATACTAGCCTAGTCAAAATCCAAGCCTTGTATTTTAGGGATTTTGTTACATTCTATCCCTATGTGTGTCTTGTACCTCTACTTGACATAGCCCACATGTACTTCATGCATCAAGCAAACAGCCACATGAAGCCTAGGAGATGCCACATGGGTCTCTGCTTGCAGAATAGAGCATTCTGCCAAGAATGTCATGCTCATTTTTTACATAATCTCATCATATTTGATGTCTCTCAGATTTCTTTACATTCTCTATGAAAACCTCAATCATACTACTGAACTATCATTCATGAATTCTGTATTCTATGAAAACTTTGCAATGATGATGATACAATTGTTGGCAAGCTATTTTGTGCCAAACAACCTTTTTCTTCAGTGTGTTTTGACACTCTGTACCCTACACAAGTGCATTAACTTCAACCATTAGACAACCCAATGAAAGCACATGAGTTTGTACCACTTGTAGAACTGGATACTCTCAAGCATGATGATCAATGCTAGCATTTTGTTAATGAAACCATTCATAAGATATGATCCTTATGAACAAAGTTTGGCCCTTTTTTATACAACAAATATTCAAAGACTTTCAATTCTTATGAACAATCTTAAGCTGATCCAAACTTTCTGCTTAAGGCTACCAAAACCTTAAGATAAATGGCAATGGCTAGCACCTTATGAACATTTATTTGAAATAAAATTGATGAACTGAAAAAATAAAAAGTAGGAGTCTGAGGAAAGGACCACCAGGATCTAGTATTTGAATTGACTCTTAGTCTAAAATGTTTGAGGTTTACTATATTGCAAATAGAATCATTACCATTAAAAATGGTTAAGTAATAGAAAATGGACTCATATTGTATTGCATAACCTGCTCTTTGATGTGAGAATATGACAGATACATGAGGGATTATAATATAAGGAACACTTGGAAGGATAAAAAAGTATAGAGAAGAAAGTTGAGACTTGTTGCTGCATAAAGGGCCATCATAGAGAAAAGTGATCATTTTTCAAATGACAAGGGAATGGAGGCAACCAATTATGTAACAGGAGACAATCACTAATTGCATGATTATATTGCATAGTGCCCCTTTGATCAGCTGTTAATTGCTTCTGACAGCTTTTTGTAAGATGAAAGGCATGGATACATCCAGGTTTGACACTGCTTGGAATCAAAGGTTTAATTAAAAACATTAGATGCATGTGCATTGAGCAATGTGGCTTGTGCAGGAAAGACAAATTTATTTGCTTCATTGTCAATGGAGGAGAAGTTTATGTTGTTGGAACAATTTAGGGTAAATGAGAGAAGGGAGAGGAAGAGGACTAAGGAGTGGGAATAGAACATTGCCCACAAGGATGAACTTGTTCCGCTTCTTCTTGCAACTTTTACTGGTTACTCCATTTGAGTGAAAGTAACCCAAACAGTAATTTGGAACTTAGTTCTTTGACCTATCATGAAGGATTAGATTGGAGGACCTTAAAACAGAAAAGAACAATATCCTCTTCTCTCATCTTAGCTGAGTTGTCATTCACCAAAGACACACAACACAGTCAAAAGATCATCAGATATTGTTGAAAAACAGCAAATGCAATGCACAGAAAAGCATTGCAGTCATCACACTTTCAAACTCCACCACAATTCTGACACGGACTGTCCATTTCACTTTTGGGCATGTCCCTTGTTCAAGACACTCTCTAAACCCCTGTGAGTCACATGATATGTATTTTACAGGGTCACCAGCTTTACTAGAGAAGTCAGTAAAATCCAAGAATTGCTGTGAATGAAGAAGTGCATTGTTTACCTCTGCAAATCAAAGTATGAAATG
Source organism: Stephanocyclus meneghinianus (assembly GCA_036940045.1). Lineage (NCBI taxonomy): Eukaryota > Bacillariophyta > Thalassiosirophyceae > Thalassiosirales > Thalassiosiraceae > Stephanocyclus > Stephanocyclus meneghinianus. Next base: position 7,253 of record JALLPC010000121.1, on the reverse strand, counting down.
TGAAAGCAGACCATTTGTCATCCGTAAACATGAGCATTGTCAAAAATATATCTATTCAAGAGTGCTAGCCAGTATTCCTCATTTATGAGAGTATATTGTCGTTCCTGAGATTCTTCACTAAGTCTTTCACTGTAGCATCTTTGCTAGTCAATATCCAATGCCTCCTAGCAAACTCTGCCATCTCCGTGTCAAGGTTGTAAATTACCTGCAGATGGCAGCACCACTCTTTATTCCAAATTTTTGGTGGATACTGAGCTAAAAATGTTGGAACTTGACAATCCAAATTTGATTTATTCTCCAAAATATGCATGCTAAATTCTGCCTCTTTGAGAATAGCTGAATTATCCTGCAGTATTTGAACCTGATTTAAAACTACACACTTGACTGACAAGATGTTAATGGCAAGAAATACTGTGTATTCATGTGAACATCTACAAGTAAGAGATAGATGAGTATCTAAAAGACACACACATCAGGTTCATCTTACGAAAACCTTCTTACTATTTCATTTTGGTCTTGTATCTCAGCCAATGCCATCATGAGGGGAACCATCTCTCAGGAGATTGATGTTCTTCTTCTTGACGTCCTTTCCATCGGTGAGAATGCATGTTATGGTACTATCCCACCTGAGCTTGGAAATATCAAAATTTTACAAATCATAGATTTTAGATCTTCATTGGCGTGTTACCTTCTGAGCTTGGGAACCTTACTCCTCTAACTTTTCTCAAAAATCAGTCTTAATCAGCTTATAGGCATCTCCCTCCCAGCAGACATTGGAAAGTTATAATATATGACATCCCTCCACATTGAATGTTACGTTTCAGCCCTGCAGGTATCATTTCATTGGTACTCTTCCATCAGAAAGTGTGAATTTGTCAGCTTTGTTGCCCCTTGAGTTGATGTTTCAGCATGTTACTGGGACTATACCATCAGTGCTCAGGAAATTGAGAGAATTGACTCATCAATCTTTGTCTAGACACAACCTACTGGCCCGCTGCATAAGCTCCACAGTTTAATATCTTTGAAGTTTCTTGACTTGTGTGATAACATGCTTAGTGGCACGTTCCTTCCTGAGCTAAGTAGCTTGACATCACTGATACATCCATTCTTCACTGGTAACCAAATTTCTGACAATGTTCCATCAGGATGTGGCACTTTATCTTGGTTATCTGAGCGTGATGTAAGATTGTATTCTTTGACGGGCACCCTACCATCAGAAATCGGCAACTTATCTTATGCCGGATTAAATAACCTTTGAGTCATGCTTCCATCTGATATAAGACCTTTTTGTTGATATACACATTTTTTCAGGCACTTGGGCCTAAAAATAGGCAAACTGAAAATGTTGGTGGTTCTTTTACCAGATAGAAATGATTCTGAGGTCCGTTACCTTCAGAGGTCGAGAAGTTAACATCTCTGGATGGGATACATGTGGAATTCAACAAGCTTTAATTCACTCAATTGTCTGAAATTTTAAAATTGACAGACTTTCAGTTTGCTATCTCAAATCAGTTAACAGGATCTCTCCCGTCAGAACTTGGTTGCTCGAAAATTTCTACCCTGTTTGTGATTTCTGAAAGTAAATTTAGCTGGCACTTTTCCCAACGAGCTTGTTGGCATGGCGAAGCTGGAGAATTTTAAGTTCTATGGAAGTCAGTTCATTAGCACCTCTGTCCTGATGAACGGCATGGAATTCCTAGGGGCATCTCCGTGGGGGAAGCTCTGAAGGATCGAGTCGATTTCAACTTGATGAGATGCAAAACTGCTAGTGGCTAATGAATACTTTACAGTGGATCAGTCTGGAAAATACATTTTCATTATGTTTTGCAATGTGTGAAAATTATGTATACCCTCCAAGTTGAGACGTTCCAGTCATGTTATTACCTTTGCAGCGAATCAAATAGTTTAAATTTAAGAACCACCATCAGAAGTATTGTGAAATTGATTTGTGCTGGAGTTTATCCGCACCATTTGCACACATATATGAAATCAAAAATTGTCCGCAATCTCTATGTTCCCACCCGATCAAGCTTGTTGGTGCCCAACCAGTCTCAAACCACGGTAGTACCCATCCCACCAGCTAGGGTAACCACCGTCCATATCGCCTTGCCAATTCTTGCCAGATTTAGCAATGCTGTTGTTGTCTGACTTGCTAACTCCTTTTTCTGATTTTTCTTCTTCGTTCCATGAGTATTCATTGTCATGAGTTCCTATGGAACGCTTTCCCAATTTGCTTGTGCTCGTGCTTGATTTTCCGCCGCCTTTGGCAGACTTACTGCCGTCCTTACCAGCCTTATGAGATCCTTTACTGCCTTTGCCAGACTTGCCTCCCTTTCTGGACTTACTCGAGCCCTCATCCGCTTCCATCACATTCATGTCACTGTTCCATTCATTCTGCTCTTGTTGATTCTCGTACGAATGCTCGCCATCATCCTTGGAGTCGCCGTTATGGTTAATATTCTCGTAAGAATTATATTTATCATCATCGGATTTGTAGTCATCAGCAGCAATAATAGGAGGCAAGTTGATTGGCCTATGTGTCGGTTTGTAGCTTGGTCCATTAGTTGGGTTGTTTGAGGGTTTACTGCTTGGTTTGTTTGTTGGTTCGCCTGTTGGTTTTCGTGTCTGAAACGAGAGGATGATACAGGAGACACCATGTGAGAATACGAAAGTGGCAATGTGAGTCTTTCAATTGTCACATGGCAGATAAACACTTCACATCAATATCCTACAGGCAAACTCTCAGGAGTACTGGTCACCGGCACCCCCGAAACACTATCGTCCACTTCTTCGGTAGGAAATGGCGTGCTAAATCTTGATGGCTGAAATGACGGCACGCCACCTTCGTTCATCAATGATGGAGCAGGCGTTCCGAAAATAAAGGTGGGGAGAGCAGTGGGCATGCGCGTGTTGGTTATGGTGGGTGGGAGACTTTTTTCAACGTTGCCTGGAGTTGGCGAGCTTGATCTAGTTAGTATTTGATTAACGTCGATTTGGGTGGCTGCTGCAGGGATGGCAAGAAGAAGAAGCAGCTTCATCGCGGAAGAATTGTTAGTAAATTAGTGATAACTGCTCTTGCTTTAATTTTTGTTTTTTAATCCATCAACGATCCAAATAATCGAGATAACGAAAAGAAATTAAGCTTCATGGATTAGCGCGGATTCTTCTCTGAGTACTCTTCGCGTTTGGGCTTGAATTACCATCCAATACCATCCAAGGGTTTGGTGGTAAAATTCAAGTTTGAGAGCAATACACATACAACGAAGACTCCATTGACATATTCTAGAAGATTCAATTTTGAACTTAAAAATGAGCGCTTACTCTAGTTTATTGTGTATTGAATTCTGACCCCATATCAACCCGACATAGTCAAGAAAAAATTATACACGACCTATGTGTGATTCTAATACCTATAGTACCTCACCGATTTTTGGCGAGGAATAAAAAGGGTTCTCAATGTTTAAATCATTATCATTATCATTATCGTTATCATTTTTAAAAAACGATAGATTTCACCTTCTTTGTGACGTGGCATACTGGTGAAATGTATGTATCGTACCGTATTTAACGGTGAGTAGGAGACATATTAGAGAAGGCCACGATTTGCAAAATCTCACCAATTTTACAAACATTTTTGTTATTGGGCCCTTAAACATTCATTTTCCGCCTAAATGCACTAGGATAGATTCCCCATTGCATGACCATCACTCCCATACCATGGGCTCCACATAATACCTCTTGGTTCAAAAGTTATGGCTGATTGTCATGTAACTCAACAGCTTTCAAAATCATAAAAAATCCCGGAAATTCCCCACGGTCATCATAATTTTTTTTTATGATTTTGTTAAATCCATTAATAATGCGCGCTGCTACAAAAGCGCGCTTATTTTCTAGTGGTTAAAAAGATCAAGGTATATCATAAAAAAGTTTTATGATATTCCTCGATCTCCCCGAACGTACAATATGGTACCTTCCGTACGTGCGTCAAAATGCACAGTGCCATCTATGTGTCATCACCCCCCCTTCTCATGTCGCCAAAAATTATAATTAATCACCGCTGCCGTCGACGACGACAACAACAATTAACAGGCACCCTCACCAAACACCCTCACCTCCCCTCTCTTCTGAGGGCCATCATCCCCTTCATTTCCATCCATCCTGCACTCCTCCCCGGTATCATAACTATGGCACCGCGCGGTCGTTCAGGCGGGCGAATCCCAGCTCATGAGCGAGTAACCGATGACACAACTCCAACGATCACTGCCACAGGAATCTCCGAAGCCCACCAACGTGCCATTTTTGCTACGTCAGATCAGGGTATTTCGGCAAGGGTTCGAAAGGACTATCGCTTACGCATAAGAAGGTTTGTTAATTTCATTTTTACTAGCTACCCTGATGTTTACGAGCACGCCACTGTTCTCATCTCACAGGAGCAACGAGATGATCCAGGGATGTACTACTACCCTCAGGACATTCGTGACCTCACGTATTCCGGGTTGGATGTCAGCTACTTTCTGGCATTTCTTTCAGAGATGAAAGAAAAGGAAAATGGCAAGGTTGCCTCCTATTCTCATGTCTCAAAATTCTACGATGCAATTAAGTATGGATCGAAGATTGCAGGGCGCCATCTGTCTTTAGATTTTTATTCTAAGACTGACACATTTATGTTTTGCTTCAAAAAAGAGTTTGCCCAGGCAAAGAAGCAGGGCAATACAGATGAGAGGGAGGCAGATGCTGTTAGTAGCACCCTCCTGTCCCTGATAGTAACATGGGCAGTAGAGGAGGGTAATGTATTTGTGTGGGTGTTTTGTTTGTGCATGTGGCATCTTATGGCATGCTCTTGCAATGTTGATTGTCTTTTTTTCACAATATAAATTGTGGCATTTCAGATTCCATTATGTTTAAGTATGATGAAAAAAAAGATAGACAAGACTGGTGAGTTTGTGCAGGAGAAAAATGTTAACTCTAATTCTTTGGTTTGTCAGGGCCATCTTTGTATGTTTACTTCCTAGGGTGTTTATCTCTCATTTCATCAAGAACACTGGGCCAAGACAGAGATGCTTATTTGACCCCTGGAGCACAGTTAGGAAATGGTGCTCAGACTTTTTCAAGACAGGTTGGTGAAATCGCAAAAAGAAGTTATGAGATGGTAAAAAATTATTGTTGACTTTCTTGTTTCAACATTCATGGCCTACTCAAAGGAGGGGTTACACATGCTACTTCAGAGACCTCTCTTCCTCCCCAGTTCACTACTGTTGCATGCTGTGGTGAGTGGTCAATGGGGAAGGTTTTGGATGTTTATTTATAGTTTGACCAAGGTAGTGATTACTATCTTGGGCAATTTTTGATCCATAAGGATCCAAACTTGGTGGATTTTGACACCCCATGACCTCATTAGAAGGACCCAAATGCACCTATTGTCTTGGATGCCCTTGATTTTATGTTTAGTCAAATTTATGAGGTACATGGTGATTCCCCCCATGACCATCGTGGTGATTTGTCAATACTTCTTGCCTCAGTTGTTCATCACTCTGACTGGATGATAAGATTCTCGGAGAAAGATCCTAGCCATCCATTTGTGCTGATTCTCTCTTCTCCTTTGTTTCAGGAACTGAAGGCATTCATGTTACTTTGGCTTTGAATGAACATGTGAAAACAGTGACAGGGATTCCACCACATGTCTCACACATGCAACAGATAAACAGTGTGAGGGAAACTTGTGAGGTGATCAAGATGGAACTGCAAGGCATGTGGGAGGGATTGAAGACAATTGTTCATGAGGCAATTATGAGAAGGTTGAATCAAGCCATGGCATCAATACAGCTCTCTTGGACAAAAGACTGGGTGACATGGAGAAGAGGCCTTTGGAGAAAATGGACACTCTCAAAAATTGTCAGTCAGTTAAACCACTTACATGTGTTTCTGTGTGTCCTAATCTTGAAGATGTTTTGGTGGAGCCTATTGTTGCCACATGCAATCAATTTTTTGTTATGGTTGGTTTTGGTGTGCGTTGGAGTCATTTTGTTCACCACAAGAGACTAATCATTTCAATGGATTGCACATTTGGCTTCAAGGTATGGTTGTTGTGTCACAAAATGTCACTACCACATTAAGCCCATTTGATTGTTCCAGGCATTCGACTTTCCTTCCAAGGCTGTGATGTTTGATTTTGCTAACAAGTGGAGGCCAATCTTCAGCATGATGGAGCAGTATAATGGTTTTTGTTGCCAGATGTTGTTGATGATGAGTTTGTTTGCTGTTGATTTGATTTGGCAACAAATTACCTCAAGATTTGTCCATCATATATTGGGCGGAAGGATAAGGATCAGTGGGTGGTGAATGACTACAGTATTGGTACTTAGGGCCAATATGTTCAGAGGAGTTCAATTGATAAGTGGGGTACTGAGGCAGACAAGGCATTGCTTCCAGCTCCGACTGCATGGAATCAAGCTCATAAAACTTCGCGGAGCTTTGCTATTATCAACTGGGTCAGGTAAATGGCAGAAGAAGGTTGAATAAGGTAGCTTGACAGGTTGGTGTAAGGCGGACTGGGGAGAGGAAGCTGCTGATGAATTTGAGAATGCATTTGGAGGTGTAAAGTAGTTTGTTTTACTTGATTTGCTTGTTTCCTGGACATGGGACTGGTCATGGGAGGTTGGTAGGGGACCAGTCAGAAGAAATAAGATTAACACCTTTTTGGAGATATTTTTTTCTCTTCATATCATTACTATTAGTATTGCTAGACCTTGTACTAGTCAGTATTTGTAGAGAAGAAACATGCAAAAAAGAAAGGTAGATATCTAATTTTTTTATCACGCACACATCTTGACCTTTTGTTGCAATCACAACATTGTAGTAAATTGTATGTAATACGATATCACATTACAGGTAAATCTTTTTATCATGCTCACATCGTGACCTTTATTGTGATTGCAGTAATAATATAGTGAACTGTATTTAAAAGATATAATATTATGGGCAATTCCATCATAAAAACATTTTACATCTATTGACGTGCGTATAATAATATCAACAAATGACAAAAAACCATCATAATCATTATTTGTATCAAAAAAATTTAATGTGTGACAAAAATATGTCACATTTAGACATTAGATCGTTCTTTGTGCCTAATAGATTTTTGTATGACATCAAGATTCTGCAAAAATACATCTTGAGGAGGAAAAATGATATATATGTTAGTACCAATGTTTAAAGTGTGCCCCTTTAAATAGTGGCATGTCAGTTTTAAA